>SDVV010000716.1:16472-29439 GCA_016164225.1 Gammarus roeselii
ATATATATTAAAAGAAATAACCTGTAGTGAAGATTGTAATGACGGATGTCCATTAACAAATTGGTGACCGTTTTGAAGACACGCCCTACATCGTCAGAGGAGTAAAATTTACACTGCTCTATAGGTTTGACGCTGCAGGGCGCGTCTCAATATAACTATCACCACTTTACAAGTAAACATGTCAACACAATCTCCACTGAAGAGATCGTGTTGATTTGTATTTTCTTATTAAAATTTTTGTAGCTTCTTGTACTCAAATTTGATTATCAATGATTTTTTGTACATACATTAAATTTACTGTGATCCATTGAATTGTAAAAGAAAGGTGATTGGATGGAAAAATTGCCATTCATGTTTTTGAATAAAGGAAAGATACCGATGAGATGTTTTTGTTTACTTGTAACTATCCTGATGAAAAGTATTTAATCTCTTGCAGGTATTTATAGGTTACAGTTTACACAACTTACCGCACTCTGACACTCGACCTGTCTGGTGAAACTTCTTGGCCCGGGCTGGTCATCCCATCTCCCTGCACCCCCATTCAAGAACAGTTGCCTCTTCTGCGTCATGACAGTCATCATTTGAGTAGCAACCTCCTTTCGGCAGGAGTTTGATCTTACAGTATACTGGATGAGCCTCAATTGACCCGCATGCACAGTTACCAAGGTTGGCAGGATTTTGTGCTCTTCTACTTACGAAAACTGAAAAGTTTCTCTTCAAGAACATACACTGGGTCTTCCAAGTGTTGGAATATTTGAAAATCGATATGAAACTACTCCCGTTTTCAATTTGAATGGAGTGGTTGACAACTAAATTTGAACTGGACCATTTTTGTTGTAACCTGTAACTACATTTCTTGGTCATTGTTACATGATTGACCGTTAATGCATATATATATACTGGTGTATCCATTACGCATGCTGTTACATATCGGCTGACATGGACTCACGTTTGTTTCCCTCGTCAAAGGTTTGACGTGAGCTCCAGTTTAAAGGAGGTACTGTAAGGCTGCCCCTCGTCAACAGACACTCCCTCTTGTTCTAACCCCGGGCTCGCAGTGCCAGATCTGCTCGACACCTACAGTCACCCACGGTATGCTGTTATTCTGCGTAGCTAGATTCTTGTTACTTTCCGTGAAATTATTTGTCAGGTAATTCTGAATTCCTGCTGCTAGTAAGTGGGAACTTCTGTAGGCGAGCAAAGCAGCTGTTTCAAACATCAAAAGAATTTTACATGCCCATGAGTAAACCCGTTCCGCTTCCCAGCTGAACTCTCCTAAGACCTATTAATGGATTTTTTATATTGTGATGAAGTAGAAGTTTTTTTTTGTTATGCATGCTGTTTTAGGTTGTCTGCCTCTTAGAGACGACGCATCACTGCCTCGGAAACGTAGCACATGGGAACAGAAGTTTTCAAGCTCCGGGAAGATAGTATGTCCATTGCTTTTGGTACCGATATGTAGCTTTTGTGCATTTTCACTGCTAATTAACTACAAGAAGACGTGAACATCTTCTAAATTTCCTCTATAGATGTGCATACAGTTGCCGCAGTAAAGACTTCTCACGCATTCTGACAGCTTCTATGGTGCTGTTGACTTGCAATGCAGCTAATGTATTTTAAATTATTTCTGTTCAAGCTCTGAACGCGAATGCTCTTGCCACTTGAAGTTTCGCTTGAAATGAAGAACCCTAAGATCGAGAGTATCATGCGCTGTCCGGAGTTGTATCTGCCTGCGGCGTTCCCTGCTGTTTTGCTCCCCGGGCTACGTCTTTGGCGCTTATAAGTAATGCGGTTCATCAAGTAAACAAAACCGTCCAACAGCTGTAGGATGTATGGTTATAAATAATCAACGTTTTTAGGTTAAATCGAAACAAAATGGAATTCCATCCGTAGATCAGTTTTCGGTACATCAGTCCCTACCATTCCTGTCGTATACACATCATTCTGCAGCTGGAATTATATGCAAAACCGCCGAGATGGTTTTCAGTTATTGCTACAATGCATTGGTCTACGAAACACGAAACAATCTACACCAATAACGATGAGCATGCATTGAAGGCCCGGTGTCCCGCAAAAAATTTTTGGTTGGGTTGATTAGTGCAACGTAAGTAATGCAGCTAAAAACTTGAACAATTGTACTAATGGTATCTTGTGCACTGCCCCTTGAGTTTACAAGTTGTGACGCTATAAACCAGTTCACCCGCTGTTGGAACGTGATTTCGAATTGGTGAGATTCGGAGACAATTTAACCAGTTCTAAGGATGAGATTTACTCTTCACTACCGAGCATAAATCTACATAATTGTAATGATTGTCTACCGCCTACTCTCTCTCAGAGCGTGTCAAAGCCTAGTTACACCAATTCGCGCTCTCCTCCCCCCCCCTAGCTTTAGCTCTTCAGGACATCTCACTTTGGCTTACGTCAGAGCTCCAGTGGATATAATTGTATATAACCTATCTTTCTATATTGTTGCTTTCTCTGTGAATAACTGCTCCTACCCTCTTCGCCGTTCTTAGCTTTATCTTGCCCTTGTTTCATTTTCTTCAGCCGCCCTGCTTCGACATCAATTTTTTTTCAATCTCTTAGCTCGCTTTGTTTCTCCACATTATTTTCTTGCGTTTTTAGGCCCTTCCTTTCCATCCTAGTCGATAGACTAGGATGGAATAGAATTTATTCGCCCATTATTGTTATTGTCTTTTTACCCGTAACTCCTCACCCATCACAACCCACTGCTCATATTGCCCCGCCACCCCAGATCTGCTCCTCCACTCTCGGTCGAGGGGACAGTAGGAAAAACTCGCTCTGTGATTGCTTTTCAAAAGCTCACTTTGGTCATGTTGCAAATTAGAGATTATTCTGAACCTATCTCCGCCTTGCATTATTATAACCCTCTCATTAAGTTGGGTTAGGGGAAGACGTAAATTTCCCAAGTTTCTTGTTCTTCATAACTCTTTCTTTGGCTGTCTTACCCCTTCCCCGTTTCTTTTATCGAACTCCCAGTGCCCCTAAACTCCATCGGCATTGATCTTCTTTTCGCTTTGTCTTTCGTTCTCGTTTATAACCTTGTTTTGCCTTTCCCTTCCAATGAAGTTCACCACTACACGTTCATTTTATACCGACTGAATTTAGATCACTAGTTTCCAATCGTAATCTTGTTGCATCTTCCCTAGGCTCTGACTGCCGGAATAAATAACCGAGAACTACAGTAATATTTGAAGATGTCATTTGATTTATAGTTTTAGCTAGCTGAATTGTTAATCCGCCTTTGAAGTATACCCTATAGTACACATTGCATTCACCAGGCTCTTCGCAGCAGTGTTAAGGAGGAAGCATTACTACAACAAAACAATTGTGGATCATCTGCTCCTACCAAGCAGCTGGGGGTAAGTGGAAATCTGTTATTAGTATTTCAAATCCTGAAAAGACATGTTGGGGCATTGTATCAAGGGTTTGACTGAATTCTGAAATTTCAAGCCACAACACGTGTTAGGAAAAAAAGGTAAGAGTAGTCATGATATAATGGTACCGATGCTCGATACAATTCAACTGTACTGCGTTGGACGAAGATCATGCATTTCATCGTTCGTGGAACCACCTGCTTGCGTATTTTTTCTTCAATAACTCCGTGGTCGAACTCGAACGGAGTCACCCAAGCAGAAATATGGGGGAACAACCTCGATTGCGTCCACCAATTACGAACATTTTATAGTCATAGACTATCGATATTGATTCCCTATCATCAGCTCCCATATAACATCCCGATGGAACAAAGTAGACGAAAAGTTTTCAGTTGAAGGCGGGCTCCCCAACTCGTTTGGAGAGTCCTGCCTTCAACACATGCCAGTGATCATATCGCTCCTTACTAACCGACCAAACAATCCTAACGCACAAGAACTTGGATTCAACTACCGAAAAGCCAGCTTTTCATCCACCAATTTCTACAAAATCGCGCCTTCAGGGTCAAGGTTTGTGACACTCGAGTCTCCGGCATATCCGCAAGAAATGGGCGTTCCCCAGAGAAGCGTCCTCAGTGTCACTTTTTCTCCTCAAAATCGATTAAGTTAGCCGACATTCCTCCCAGAGACGGAAGACAGCTCTCATCGGCATACGTGGACGACCTACAAATAAGCTACTGACACCCCAGCCTCATAACAATTCAACATGAACTCCAGAAGTGCCTAAACCGAGTCCGAAACTGGGTTTTCCTTAACCGATTCCGATTCTCGCCCTCTAAAACTAAAAGCATGCACTTTACCCTTGTGCCCGGTTTAGATCTGAAACCAGCCTTAACTCTGCACAACACCTTTAGTATACGAAGAAACGATAAAATTCCTGGGTCTTGTGTGGGACCCTAAACTCACATGGCGACCCCACATTGCAGCCCTGGCGACTCGATGCAAAAGGTCGACGGGACTAAACCAATCGGTAACATCCCTGAAGTTCGGTGCCGACATGGACCCCGGAATGACGTTGTTCAGAGCAATAATACGATCGCGCATGGACTACGGAGCCTTTGTTTAAAACACATCGCTTCCCAAATGCGTCGTATGCTCGGACAGTGTGATTGTCCTCACCCAGCTTGAATCACTGCACTATGAACATCCAGTTCTACGTAAAATGCAGCACGATCTCTTGGTGATTACCGAGACGGGTCAGGCAGTGGAATTCTGCTGGATCCCCGGGCACGCGGGAATAAGAGGAAACGAACTTTAGGACTCGCTTGCTAAACTGGCATCTACTCATCAAGAACATTTTTTTGCAATACATTACCGGGACTGGTTCCCTATCATCAACTCACATATAACATCCCGATGGGATGAAATTTGGCAACATAGTGGACAAAAAATGCTTACGGTCAAACCCTCAGTCGGAGAATGGGAAACAAAGTTCACCAACAGTAAAGACCAAGTGTTCATCAACCGCTTGTGCTCGGGACACACGTGGATAACTCAACCACATGATGGATGTCGACATAGGACCAAACGCGCCACCTTGCCCTGTTGCCACCAAGTGGCTATCAGCGTGAAACACTCTGATGAATAGCTACGCACTCGCGGCAGCCTGACGAGCGTTCCTAGATCCCCCGTGCAACCTACGAAGCCTACTCACGGACCCAACCTACCGTTAAGAGCTTATCGCTTTCGGAAAACACACCGGACTAGACGAAGCCGTCTAAACCTTGAACACCTGTGCAAGTGAGGTGGTCTCTCCACCCCATTCCGCACAGAAATAACACATACGAAGATACGCATTAACTCTTCACTCTCTTGTACGCGCTAGTACGCGAATATGCCACAATTGGAATATGTACTGACTTCATCTTGACAAGACTAATATTTTTGCACTCGAGGCCATGCGAGCTTACCTGAATCAACGTTGAGGCTCTGGTGGAAATGAGGCCCAAATCAAATCTCACTTTGGAGAAAAGATCAGCATCATTCCCTACCCACTTGCTCATAATGCTTGTAGATAGCGTCGCGAACGAAGTTGCTCTCAACAAACCCTTTCACCATGAACACTTTCCAAACAACTGTGAGACAAACACAGAAACCTGAGCCGACAGGAAAAGAAGTATCTGGTCCACGTCGTAAATATCGAGCTAAGTAACGCTATACAAGAAAAATCAACAAAATGGACAAACAACAAACTAACTGTCGAAATACATCCGTTCTTTAACGCTACATCCAACTACACGCCCACAACTGACCCAATATTGGGGTGGATGGATGTTTATTCATTTTATAGATCATTAACACTTTATTTTAGTATTGTATTATTTCTTCTTGCTTGGGCTCTTTCATTTTTCTCGGCCCTTTTTTTCATGGTGATAAATTTTGAATTTGTTATTATATGTATCAAGGTTGGTTGAGACAAGGTGACCCAGAGAGGGGAAGTTATCGTGAAGGTGGCGGGACTCGGGGACCCGGGGGACATGGGAGGGGTCAACTTGGACCTTTCTGGGGCCCTTTGGGACAAGGAACAATTAACCATTACAGTCCGCGTATTGTTGGCGCAGAGGGCGAGGGTCGCGGCGAGGCTGGTCGAGATCAGTCGAAGCGTGTTGAGGCGAGTCGAGTTGGTCGCGACGAGCCGAAACTGGCCGAAATGATTGTAGACAAGCCGAGATGAGCTGAGGCGAAGGGTCTCGGGGAGCTCGGGAAAACTCGGGGGACATGGGTTACCCACCGCCTTATCCCCTTGAACAATCGGTGCAAAATCAATAATCTGAGCAGTTTTTCCGCCCATGACAAACCTGCTCTTACTTTCTTTAGCACGATCCACAGTATTATAACGCTGGAGTATTTGTGCGGGAGTTCGTGCTTGAGATTTTGTGGATGGGTATTTTTTGTTCAGTCTGTGCTCGCTCGCGCGTGCACGGACCATATGCAGTTTCTGGGGTTGACCTGGACTGCGCAGCTATAAAACCTTGTGACGCGTTGCGGTTGTAGTTAATCTAATCCGTGAAGCCATAGACCTTGTACCAATTTCGACGATGCTGTCTGTGCGCACTGTCGCGCGTGCATGTCATTCTTGTAGTTCTGAGTGGTTGGAGGTGGGGATTCGTTTTGTCTGAGTCTTCATCTTGTCTGAATAAATGAATTGTACTAAAAATCTAATAGACCGCGTAGCTGTAAACATTGTGTTGCGTTGCTGTCTGAGCTGACTTTGTCCATGTAGCCGTAAACCTTGCACCAATTTCGACGACTATCTCAGCGCACTGGCGTGTGAACATACTAAGCATGAGGTTCTCAGGGGTTTTAGGCAAGGATTCGTTTCGTTTCATCTGAGTCTGTATCATACCTGAGTAAATATATTGTACCAAATACAACTAGATCGCGTAGCTGTAAATATAGTGCTGCGTTGTTGTCGGAGCTGATTTTGTCAGAGTAGCCGTGAACCTAGTACCAATTTCGACGATACTATCTGTGCGCACTGGCGTATGGACTTGACTCATGAGGTTCATAGGGGTTGGAGGCGAGGATTAGTTTCATCAGAGTCTTTATCTTACCTAAATAGATTGTATTTATACAACTGAGCCGCGTACTGCTGTAAATATTGTGTTGCGTTGCTGTCGGAGCTGAATTTGCCCGTGTAGTCACTGACCTTGTATTATTCTCGACGAGGCTACCCGTACGCACTAGGGTGCGTACATATCACTCTTTAAATTCTAAAGGATTGGAAGCGGAGGTCCGTTTCGAGTAACCGTTTTTTTTGCCGCACCAGCGTGCGTCTGACATTGCTAAAATTTTCATTTTTTTCTAACGTTAAAAGAGTTGTTGCGTCTGACATTGCTAAAATTTTCAATTTTTTCTAACGTTAAAAGAGTTGTTTAGTTTTCCTCGCACATTAAGGCGTGCGAGCCTACTAGAATCAACGATCATAGAGCCCTACGGGGGCGCATATTATGATTCACGTTGAGGCTCTGGTGGAAATGAGGCTCAAATCAAGAATCAAACTGACCTAAAAGCTTTTGCAGTAGCCAGTGCTACATCAAATCATCGTTCGTTTCTGGGATTGTTTCGACTTATTTCATGTTTAGAACACATGTGTTCTACTCAGTGAGCAAGGAAGACTGTGGCTCTCCAAGAAGAAGAAGTCTAAAGTTAGAAGCGGCTCAGCATTGAATTGCTTCCGAGGGAATTCGGTAAGCATAAGGCGGAGTGCATTAGGGAGGTCCAGGACCTTGGGAAGTGTGTGCGGCGACGTTCCGTCCAGGTGGGGTACTCGGCTAAGACGTGAGCAATTGCAAGTGACTGGACATTCCATGCAGGATGGGGGTGACTACGTCTCCATTAGACGTCTGTGCGTTAGTGTGCTATGTCCAATTCTCAATCGGCATAGTTCTCTGTCTGTTAAGAACGGCTGCTTGTGGAGACCCTGGGTGTAGGCGTGTCTAATCACCTTCCCAGAACGCGGTACACCGAAATTCATAGTAAGCCCGGGCGAGGCAAGGGAAAACAAGAACTTACCCAGTGGCGACATGGCTTGCAATGTGCATAAAAGCCTTTAATACGGCCACGTCATCAAATACTGGCAGCCACACAACTTCCTACTTTGTAAGAGGTCTGCCGCGAGCATGACCGAAAGGACTGCATAGCTCCCAACCTTGATGCTACACTGCTCATGCCTCCACGTGGCAGGCGACCGCGACTGCCTAAAGAAGAACATGGACCAAACTAAACAAGCCATCCAAATTTTTTATGACGAAAACCCATACTGTCGTAATTTAAATTTCGCCTAAGCAGATTATCTCCAACTAAGCCTACCTTCTCAGACGACCCTCGTGTACCGTCAACACAACCTATTACTGTTACCTCAACACCCTCCTCCAGTACTTACTAACATCGCAACCAGCCCAGCGGCCGCCTTCGTAATAGAGACGGGCGTCCCTCGCAATGAATCCACCAGGGCCCAGGAGAGCACTGCGATGGATGCTGCCTCAGTTGACCACGAAAAGAGGTCCATTAACACGAAAAAAAATTCCTCTGACGACCGCGGGGCACGCGACGCCCTCTCGTCACGGAGTAAAAATATTAGCCACAGCCCACGCACCACAGCTCGCCTTGGTTGACTTCAGACCGTCTTAACTGCGACCGCAATCAGCGAAAATAATCGCCTGCGCGGGACGTTGAAAATTTTAAATGAACTGATAACTGATCGACCATGCACCGCACTCTAATCAAATATCCCAACGACAACTACTCAGCCGACCAGGATGTTTGAAACCCCTCCATAAAGAGAAACGCTCGCTCAAGAAGCAAGCACAAAGATTGTACTCCCTCGTCCTCCTCCTCCTGCAAGAGCACTCACAGCCGAGAACGCAGCAAGTCTTGGAGAGCACGTTCTACAGGAAGCGGACGCTCTTGCGAACGTTCTCGATCTTAAACACCTGTTTCTCATAGACAAGAACACCACGCAAGTTCCTACAAACCATGCGACCGCTCCAGACCATCAAGATATGGGCGTAAACAGATCCGAAATTAACAACAACGCAGTACTTCAGTTGAATTGCCAGGGACTCCGAAGCAAGAAAGATGAATTATTATCGCTAATCTCCACCCATAAACCTATGGTGGTAGGCCTCTAGGAGATCAAACTCTCAATATCTCGTACATCGTCGCTAAGGTCACAATAATGTGACTGCCCACGGCGAAGTGGCACTTCAGGTTCATCAAAGCATACCTTATCACCACTGAGAACAGAACTCCAAGCTGTCTCAGTGAGGATATGCATCTCAAGACCAATTACAGTGGTATCAATCTACCCGTCACGAAGCCACAATCTCTCTGAGGCACTAATGACAATCCGCTTAACCAACAGCATCAACCCGAACTCCTCCTCGCAGACCTCAATAGCTACCACAAAGTGTGTGGATGCTCAAGAACTGACTCCAGGGGAGTGATAATGACCAACGCCATAGACACTCACGACCTGGTTCTTCTCAACGACGGATAACCCACTCAGATCACTCTTGAAAGTGAAACTGCCATCGATTTATCAATCTTCTCCCCCACTTCGACACCCCAACTCGTTTGGGGAGTCCTGCCTTCATCGCATGAGTGATCTCAACCCAGTGATCATATCGCTCTTTACCAACCGTACAAACAATCCCGACGCACAGGAATTTCGATTCAACTACCGGAAGGCCAGCTGGAAGGAAAACTCTACGCATGTTGCACAGGACGATATTGAGGGCCTTCCCGAAGACATTTCAGAACACGACCTCGTCGTACAATTCTATAAGAGAAATTTGCCAAGGGCAACTGTCTCATGCATTCCCCAATATTTACCCTCTACCTTTTTCCCAAAACCTTGGTGGTTCTTGGAGGTACAAGAAGCTATTGGCCGGCGTGAAAGGATGTCTCAAGAACCGAGTAGCCCGGAAAGAGACGCAAACTTCGCGTGGAGAAGAAACGAGAAAGCTGGAGCATTTAGTTATCACAATCAATCGAAACACCCCTCTTTTCCAGGTGTGAGGAAAAAACAACTTATCCAAGGTCGCCCCGAGCGACCTATCCATATCTTGTCGGACGGAGAGTCATTCATACCTCGGATTTCGCGGATAAACTATCTCAGACTTTCAACCATATATCGCTATTAACAAATTACATGGCTTTCTTTCAACGGGAGAAAAATAATTAAGTGTGCATATTGACTTCACTTCCGCTAACGAAGAATTCTACAACTAACCTCCCTCCCCCCATCTACTTCAATATGCTATCGACCACACTCGTGAAACCTCACCCGGGCCCTTGTGCACATCAATATTATCAAACACCCTGACCATGCTCTCCAGCACCGGCTAAATGTATTCAAACTCCTTTTTTTCCCGATCAATGGCGAGAATCCGTAATTATCCCGATACCCAAACCCGAAAAATGCCACAGCGACCCGATTACTACCGTCCCATTGCCATAATTAGCGTCCTTCGTACGACTAAGGAAAGAATGATAAACTCACTCCTAGTCGACTAACTTGAAATGCATGCAGAACTCAATAACATCCAGTGCGGTGGCCGTAAGCACCACTCCACAACGGACCACCTTGTACGACTAGAATCACAGTGGACAGGCCTTGGAGTGGATGGAAGATTATTCATTTTATAGATCATTAACACTTTATTTTAGTATTTCATTATTTCTTCTTGCTTGGGCTCTATTTTGTTTCTCAGTTCTTTTTTCATGGGGATCTATTTTATATTGATAGTAGAATTATGTATCGTTAGACGCTCGCAGGGACGGGTCCTTGGTGGACTATTCGGTGTGTTAGTCTAGTCCAACGTACGGTGGAAGAATTTGCGCTCTCCCTGGGCGCCTAATGAATGCCCGAGCACAGCTAGGCGTTTTGATGGCTAAATAGTGAAATAATGTTACCGTGGATTTATAGAGCGAAAGTCTTGAACGGCACTGTACGTGGAGGAGACGAGACGAGTCGAGGCAGGCTGAGGCGAGTGGAGACATGTCGACTGGTGGGGCGATGAGTCGAGATGAACCGAGGCTGGCTGAGAAGAAGTGACCCGGGAGGGGGGGGTGCTCGCGGGGCCCGGAGAACTTGTGGGACCCGGGGGTTTCAGAAGACCAAAAAAATTTGATGGGTTCCACTTGAACCCTTCCGGGGCGCTGTGGGACTCCCTTAAGACCCTTAGGGACCCCCTTCAGAAATTTTAGGACTCGTTTGAGGCCCCTCTGAACACTGGCTCCCCCTCCCCATGCTGTAAAACACATACACAGAAAGAATTATATATGTGAAATGCTTGAGTAGAACAGTTGACCATTGCAGTCCACGGATTACTGGCGCAGAGGGCAAGGGTCGCGTCGAGGTGTGTCGAGATCAGTCGAACATGTTGAGGCGAGTCGAGATGGTCGCGCGACGAGCCGAGACTGTCCGAGGTGATTCGAGACGAGCCGAGATCAGCTGAGACGAGGGGAGCGCGGGGGACTTGGGGGACTTCCGGGATTCATCGGGCTGGCTCTTTTGGGATCCGAGACACTTGCCACCTCACTCCAACCCCAAAATCCAAAATGCTTGAGCGAAGATAAAAACTGTTAGCGCAGAGACCTACTCGGTATCTGCGTTGAACCTACTCTGTGCCTACGTTGAACCTACCCGGTAACTATGTGGTAAACATACTCTGTATCTACGTTGGACCTACTTTGTATCTGTGTTGGATCTACTCTGAGTGAGTGTTGAACTTATTCTGTATCTGTCGGAACTACTCTGAATCAGCGTTGAACCTGCTCGTAATCTACGCTGCACCTACTTTGCCACTCTTCAATTGCCCTCCGGGGAGTCCGCGTCGGGACTCCGGTGGAAAAGTGAAGCAACAACCAGCGATGAGAACATATCGTTTCCGTATTTTTCGATGTTGTAAAAGCATACGATACCCCGTGGAAATACGGGATCATGAAGGGTCTCCACCGATAGGGCTTAAGAAGTCTCCTATGAAGTTTCATCCTCCAATTTTTACAAAACCGCACATTCAGGGTGAATGTTGGCGACAGTCTCCGTCCTATCCGCAAGAAATGAGCGACCCCCAGGGAAGCGTCCTCAGTGTCACTCTTTTTATCCTCAAAATCGATCAGTTTGCAGACATTCTTCCGCGAGATGGAAGACTTCTTTCATCAATCAACGTGGATAACCTACAAATAAGCTACTGACACCTTAGCCTCGAAACAATTCAATATGAACTCCAGAAGTGCTTAATCCTAGTCGAAAACAGGGTTTCCCTAAACGGATTCCGATTCTAGCCCTCTGAAACTAGAAGCATGCACTTTACACCCTTGTGCCCGGTTTACACCTGAAGCCAGCCCTAGTACTGCACAACACCTCTCTGGTATATGAAGAAACTAAAATTCCTGGGTCTAGTGTGGGACACTGAACTCACGTGGAGGCCCCTCATTGCAGCCCTAAAGACTCGCTGCAGAAGGTCGACGGGACCTATCCAATCGGTAACATCCCTTAAGTTCGGTGCCAACATAGACACCGGAATGACGTAGTTCAGAGCAATAGTACGATCGCGCATGGACTGCGGAGCCGTTGTCTACGGATCTGCAGCCAAAATTACTCTCGATTATCGCAAACAATGCTTGGCGTATCACAACCGGCTCGTTCCGCTCCACTCTACTACAATCGAATCACTTAACGTGCTAGCTAACGAACTTCCGCTCCGGCGAGACAAACTTTCCCTACAAAACTATTTTAGGACTAGAAGTCTTATCATCAACCCAGCAATCGGCCACATCACTAGCATATCTGATAAGCGCCTTTTTGCGGCTAAAATGAATATATGCCCACCGTTTTCCCTATGTGTGGACAACCTGCTGACCTCGCTCAACATCAATCGAAACGCTATTAAGCCTTTAGTTACTTAGACCTGCAAATCTACCCTAAAGCAACTACTCCAACCAACGCGTACCGGCAGGAATTCCTAAGACTACTCGAGGAAGAATATTTCGAGCACCGCCAC
>SDVV010000717.1:0-24748 GCA_016164225.1 Gammarus roeselii
TTCCTCCTCTCACACACTCTACCAAACTCAGACACTAGCCTACATAGCTTTTCCTCCGAATCCGCAACCAGGGCCGTATCATCAGCAAATAGCAACTGGCTCAACTGCCAACTCCGCCCATTCGCTTCCAAGAGTTCCAAGCCACAACCCAGCACACTCGCGTTCACCTCCCTGACCACTCCATCCACATAGAGGTTGAACAGCCAGGGAGGCATCACGCAGTATGTGCACACACATGTGCAGTATGTACGCAGTATGTGCACACACATGTACATGTGCACACACAAAAAAAAAAAAATCAATGAGTCATCTTGTTGTTGACTAGACTTATGCTTAGCGCAGCATGAGCACTGTTGCCAGTAGACTTATACTTGTCAAGACCATGGTTGGTGTTGCGTCGCGAAATTATTAGTCATATTGCATCCGCAGTAAGGTAAGTGCAGCGACCAAGACATGCGTGTAGAAAGAGAACATCCAACGAGCAAACAGCAGTCCGTCAAGACGATCACCGAATCTCCGACACAAAAACTCTAAAATTCCACAGAGATAAGGATCTCAGCATGATGCAAGATCCCAACGAATTTCCCAACTATTCAGTGATTTGCAAGAGTGGAGGGGCCTTCCTATGTGTTTTAGGACGCGTTTAGTCTTCCGCTTCGTTTCCCTTAACTAGAAAGCCTTAACACTCTAATCTGATCTTGTTTCCCTGAACTCCTCACAAGATTACAACGGATCCAACAATGACCCGAATATACTTCGGCCTATGTTCAATGTTTAGAGGCAAAACCCAGCCTTTGTTCGAGATACATTCAACAGGAGAAAGAGGAAGCAAAAAGAGACCTACAATCAGCCGGAGTACTGTCCGCAGTCTGTAGTAAAGACGACCTATGGCGAAGCGAGAGTAGCAGCCCGTAATCCAAGGTGTCCACAGTAGAATGAAATCACCCAAGTGAGAGGGTGGAGTAAAGATCGTACATGTCTCAAGGAGAGTAGAGAAAGAGAAGCGCTCGCGAGAAGGTGAAGGACCTGTGATGAACGCCAGGGTCTTCAGGATAATCCTTCCTCCCTCCTGCCCAATTTTAGGAAGCGTGCGAGAAGAGGTATGAGGGATCTGGAGTAACAAGGTCCGTAATAGTTCGACGGAATAGGGCCAATTGAATACACATGGCTTATACACCTTGAGACCAGGAGATGGGCCATATCAAGCAAAGAGCAAGACTGAACAGAGTTGGGGGGCATGCAGACTAAGGCTCCTTGTATGAATATCTCTGGAATCTTAGGGGAGAAAATGAGGTTGGTACTTGGACCAAGTGGAAGGCTAAAAAGGACAGGAGAGCAGGAGTTGGTTTGCGCGTGACATCTGGGAGGTGCGTGCAACAGCAGCCATAATCTCACCTGGCTGATGTCAAGTTGAGAAAACGGTAATATCTTCATTCCGCAAGAGTGCTCCTTATGTGTCCCAGTCCCTATCGTGTGGAGTTAATGAGAGCGAACATTGAGGCTAGGCTGAGTTCCCACAGAGACACTGGCGGGGCCAGGGACCGAATCCCAATGCTGAAAGAATCTGCGAGCTAGGTCGTATGCGCCAAGGCCAGTCACTCTGATATAGATTCAGACACTAGGCCGAAATCCCCCAGCAAGCGGGGTGGCCGACGGCAAGGCGCACCTCACACTTTCATACACTCACACTCGCACACCTAATCTCTTTGGCGCAAAAGGGTCCGGCCGGGGGCCCCACAACACACCCTCCGGATTATGAGTGTGGTTCGAGGTCAGTGTCGGCAGCAGGGCTCGACAGCGTGACTGGTTTACCCCTGCCACGTCATGATGACCAGGTCCCCCCGCCCACGACCATCCCGTCTCTCAACGATATGCCTAGGGTGGCAAAGCACATCAGGGCAGCGTCAAAACACATTCGTTCACTATCATTCTCCACTCATGCCTACCCAGTGCACGCTCTCTCGCCACCTCCACACTCACGTCTCTCCTTCCTAACGCCTGCTTCACACCTAAACTTCTGTCTCCCTCCAGGCCTACGTCCACTCGCCTCTGTCCTCCAACTTCTTCACCATCCCTGTTCTGTTTCGAACCGCGTCATTGGTGATCCGGTCTCTCAGCTTTACTCCAGCCATGCTCCTAAAACATTTCATCTCGAATACATTCAACCTTCTTCTCTCCTCTGCTCTCACCCCCCAAGCACAGTTGGGAGCCTAAGCTCCGTAGAGCACAGTTGGGACAACAACACCCTCATACAGCCCTCTCTTTGCTTCCATCCCCAACATCCTACAGCTCATTACACTCTTTAGTGCGCCCAACACTTTACATCCCTCCTTCACTTGCGCTTTCACTTCAGTTTCCACTAGTTCAGTTATCTCCACATGGGAGCAATGTGGAGGTGACGAGAGAGCGTGCAATGAACAGGCGTGAGTAGAGAATGGTTGTGAATGGTTGATTTTGACGCTGCTCTGATGTGCTTTCCCGCCCTTGACATCCCGCTGCCGGGATGGTCGTGGGTGGGAGGAGGGCCTGGCCATTATGACTCGACGGGGGTAAACCAGTGAAAACTGTCGGCCCTGCTGCTGACGACGGATCCTCGGACTGCACTCGTGACCCAGAGTGTATGTTGCGGGGGTACCGGCCGGACCCTTTAGCATTAAAGGGCTAAGTTGTGCGAGTGTGAGCGTATGAGGGTGTGAGGTGCGCCTTGCCGTCGGCCACCCACCTTTCTGGGAGATGCGGCATAGTGTCTGTATCTGCGATAGTAATGTAATTTATCAAAAATTAATTTAATATATATGTATCTGGTATCTGGCCGGATACTGAAGTGATATCAGGTATCCGGCTGGATAGCAAAAATGGCCAGATACCGGATACATTATCCGGTGCAACCCTATAAATACGCCTCTCCACTTGAGGCAGGGTATAAAAAAATTGGGCTGAGCCTTCCCTATGCTGGGGATTGCTGAGGAATTGGAGTAAGGGTGTCTCATCAACCATTTTAGCTTAGATTGTGCAGACCTGTTTTTTTTATTGCAGTACATATTCCGGGTCATTGTTGGTTCCTTGTCTCCATGTGTTGAAGGGAAACTCAATGGAAGACCAATCTTCCATTCTTTTCCCCAACAATCTTGCTGTAACTATGAGCAGCTCAGAGAAACTCAATGGAAGACCCACACCCCCGATGACAATTAATTGTTGGATCACCAGATCAATGGAAGAGCAATTCTTGCTAATCACTGGATATGTGGGCTAGATGTGGGAATCTTGGTTCTTGCTGGATTCTTGTCCCTATTGGTCTGAGGAGTTTTAGGTATGGCATTCCAGGGATCGTCAGGCCGGACGGCTGTTGGTTCGTCGGAAGCCTGCTGCTGACCTGTCAAACCTATCTCTCATGTCCTGAATGCTCCACTTAGCCTTATTTTGGGTACAAAAGGCTTTGATAATCAAGGACACCACACCGATACTGGCTGTAACCAACATTAATCCAACCGAAAAAATGCCAAGCTGTACAGTAGAATAAAAACAAACTAAATTGAACTTTTATACTCATGATGGACTTAACTAACCTCACTATCCCCCACTAAACAAAGTTTTAATTTCATAAATATTTACAACTAAAACACCAAAATGAATTACCATGTGTATAGTTAAGTACCTGCAATATTTTCTGATAAGACTGAGCTGCAGTCACGTTAGATAAGACGCAGTCAACGGCCAACACGTTCAGCTTGTAGTGCCTGGGGCAAAAAATATGTCGCATAAGGCCTTGAATGTTGACCTGAATAAAAGTAAATCAGAGCAACAGTAAACTAGAGAGACAACAATTAAAAGATTTTGTGCCGGTTCAAAATCGTTTGAAGGCATGAACATCTTATCATGAATCAGTAGTGGGGTTCTGTTTTCTATGTTATAACTAATAACACTCAAGACAAAAGTAAAGCCAAACATTATAACCTACCAAATAACACTTGAGATGAAAGTGAAACTAATCATTATTACGAAGCTACAGCACAAGCATATCAAAATAATTCTACAATGCTGACGTATCAACTTGCATAACACTGCAATTACAGGATTTAAAATCATCCCCCACTAGGCAGATACAGTTTGTTAAACAATGAATGGAACTATGCAGTAAACAAGACATTGCACCAGCGTTCTCTTTACCAATTACAGTGACTAGCGCTGCTTAGATGAGTCATTGACACGGGCCTCCAGTGGTGCATAATATTGCCAACCAAAAATCTTCAGCATTCTCTCATGACTAGAGAGATTTGCTCACACATGAATAATTGTAATTATCCTACCCCAATATGATATTGAATTCATATAGCTATGTGATTAAATATAACCTGGCATGAACATAATAATTGCAATATTTTTCAATCAACTAGGGCAATGGCAACTACCTAACCCCACAACTAATAAGAAAGCTCAAGATGAATGAACAAAATTCAAGCATAGCTGAAACGCATAGCAAAGTCGCTCCACATGATAGAGTAATATGGTTCGGACAGTTTGACAGGACTTGAAACCACATAACTATCTCAATGAAATAATACAGAAAACTGTCTTTGCAACTTATAAGACACAAACTGGAATACTCTGACTCTCCAAATGCAACTTCTTGATTACAGGCATCTAATGAGAATAACAATGTCATCTTTAGAAACATTCAAAAAGCAGCAGTAACAATCTGATCATCTAACATAGACTTCGTGCTGAGGTGTACTGCCTCCCATGCCTGCATGCCCTGTTGGCGGGGCTGTTGGGGCTGTGGGGGGCTGCAAAGGATAGATCTAACATAGACTACGCAACAGCAACATACAAAGAATGTAGAATTTGTCGTTTCAACACAAAATAATGATGGTAAAATCACAGATAGGTATACAGATATAACAATTTCATATGATTTCTTTGTTGTATAGTCTCATTGGGAGGTAAAAGGGAGAAAATATAATTTTGTTTTCTGTATAGTTTCCCCACCTAGCTGGTAGCTACTTTCCTACATCAAACAGTTGGGCAAAAATGTAACTTAAATTACAGAAAATGCTTTGCAACTGATGAAAATCCAATGCCCAGAAGGAGTTCAATACATCGTATCAGACTGCCAAAGAAGTTGCATGTATTTCTGTTGACCACCACCAGGATGAGATTGGTCGACACAAAAGGTCAGGGTGCACTATGTATCGTGTTCCAGAACTCTCAGACAAAATTGCACAATAATTCACAAGATCTCTGTCGAATGTCCCTTGCCTCTTTAATTAGCTACTTAAAACACAACATCTTATAAGATAAGTGCCTTTTCTGTTGAGCTAGCTACAGAATTTTTCAGCAAAACTTCAAAGGAAAAAAACATTATCAGGCTTTAGATGCTTACCTTCAATACAGTGCTGGAAGGACATAGACTCCAGTCAACTAGAAAGCCATGGCACTGTTATCTAATGTTACCTGCAGTGTAGTGGCAATGGTGGCCACTACGACCTAAAAAAAAATCCATTTAATCATTCATGTGGACTGAAGATAGATAGTTACCTCTTTGGTGACCTTCTGATTACCTAACAGACCAGCGAGTCAGAATGCAGAACATAGAAATAAGCACAAGAGCTACAGCAAGCCAGAACCATGGAAGCAGGGCAAAACTATAAAATGAACAGTCTGGAAACTTGTACTTCAAAGCAAATGCAATTTAGTTTGACATAACATTCAAGGTTTTTGTTTATAAAACATTATTAGGCTAGCTAATTCTAAACATTCATCTGATATTAGATTAGCAAGGTCTAGTTCATAATTAGTGATCTTTGCAACTGTACTATCGTAGTAGGCACTCCATTCCACAAACCAACACATCTCGCACTGAAGACGCTAATGCGGATATCAAAAGAGGAAGGAGGGAATACAGACTAAATCCTATGACCTCTAATACACTCAAAGAAAAACTACTGCACTTCCAACTTCACCACATCAGCTGATTGAGAAAATTTGGACCCTTAATAAGTGGTAGCTGAACCAAAAACAAGGTAGATTAAAGTGACAGCAATTATTTGCAATAAACACCAGGCGCCTTTGCCAGTGCAGTATATATATAGGGTTCAACTTGAAAACAGAAATGCAGTCAGTGTGAATGATGAAATATTTTTAGGCACGGATAGGAATAAGGCAACAGGCGGCAGTGATGATATATACAACATGGTGCAATGTCTTCTTACCTTGCCAGTACAGAGCTGAGGTAGCCCTTACCCGCTCCAAGATCACACACCCAGGAAAGTTGCAGCTCTGAAAGGGACTGAAACAATTAATAAGCAGAAATAAAACCCTGCAGAAACAATTTGTGCACATTGTGATGAACACAATTATCAATACGCATGTCCCCCCAGTGAACAATGTCCAAAAAATCTATAAATGTCATTTTGAAGCCAGGACATGGTTTTTGTTTGCATGCAATCATCTGCAGTTAAATTTCATCAATGGAATAAGTTATGATAAACATTGAATCAACTTGTCCTGATAGTTCAGTAAATTGATTGCCATTTAGTGGCACTTATCACAGTGAATTACAATCACTTTTGTACCAAACATTGCCTAACTGCACTTCATCACAAGCCATCTCTTTCAAGACAGCTCTCACACAACCGGACAGTATAGCTGCTACCAATGCGCTCGCTCACAAGCTCCATCAAAAGTAGCTAAAGGGGACTCTCACGTACCCTGGCATAGCGTTGCAATGAGCTGGCTCATCTCCTCCACCTCGTGTGTCTTCTGGTGCCTCATCAACCGTCCGAGTGACACGCGCTCGACTTCACACTCAGCTTGCAGCTTCAACCACTCATAAACCTGGCAATATTAGATAAAAACATTGACACTAAATTTATGGAATCAAAATTTTCCTTCACAGTATAGCTATGCATAATATGTAATGACTAGAAGATAATGAATAGATACTTGTCATGGTACAGATACAGACACTAGGCCGCATCCCCCAGAAAGGGGGGTGGCCGACGTCAAGGCGCACCTCACACCCTCATACGCTCACACTTCCACAATTTAGCCCTTTTGTGCTAAAGGGTCCGGCCGGTAGCCCCTCAACTTACACCCTTGTTCCCGAGTGCAGTCCAAGGAACCGTCGTCAGCAGCAAGGCCATACAGTTTTTACTGGTTTACCCCCGCCGCGTCATAATGGCCAGGCCCAACCCCCCACCCACGACCATCCCAACAGCGGGATGCCAATGGCGGGATAGCACATCAGAGCAGCGTCAAAATCAACCATTCACAACCATTCTCCACTCACGCCTGTTCATTGCACGCTCTCTCGCCACCTCCACATTCATGTCTCTCCTTCCCAACGCCTGCTTCAGACCATTCATCCACCCAAACTTCGGTCCACCTCTAGGCCTGCGACCACTCGCCTCCGCATTCATCACCCTTTTCACCAATCTCCCTTCATCCATCCTCTCTATGTGCCGGAACCATCTCAGTACACGCGAATCCACTCTGTTCTCCAACTTCTTCACCATCCCTGTTCTGATTCGAACCACGTTGTTGGTGATACGGTCTCTCAGCGTTACTCCAGCAATGCTCCTCAAACACATCATCTTGAAAACATTCAACCTTCTTCTCTCCTCTGCTCTCACCCCCTAAGCCTCAGCTCCGTAGAGTACAGTTGTGACAACAACACCCTCATACAGCCCTCTCTTTGCTTCCATCCCCAACCTCCTACAGCTCATTACACTCTTTAGTGCACCCAACACTTTACATCCCTCCTTCACTCGCGTCTTCACTTCAGTTTCCTTGTCATGGTAGGTGACAAAATATTAGCCAATATCTGAAAAGGTCAAAAACCTGTGCACACTTTATGCTACTATCTGAGCTCTTTTAAACTGCCCAACTTGCAGAACCATAACATAATTACACTTCTGGTAGCTAAGTTAAATAACAAATATAAATAAGATAGATATATAATTATCAAGTGTAGGAACTCCAAAGGATAAAATTATATTTTACAAAAAAATTATCATCACTCTTCAGAGTATTAATAATTGATAAGTCACCCAAACCTGTAGCTATGAAGAATCTACTTCCAATTATAATACAGATACAGCTAATAGGCCAAATCCCCCTGAGAAAGGAGTGGCCAAAGCAGGACGCACATCACACTCCTCTCATACATACACACAAACGAACTTAGCCGTTGGAGCTGAAAGGTCCGGCTAAAAGACCCTGCAAGACACATCAGGACAGCGGGCCCAGTAGCTAACTGGTTTACCAGTGCTGCAATATAGTACCCAGGCCCTCCCCCACCCATGATCATACCGTTTCTTGACGAGGCCACAAGAACAGGGCAACCCATCATAACAGCATCAAGATTCATCCATTCCCAACTACTCTCTACTCACACCTATCCATTTGACCCTCTCTTGCTGCCTCCACACTAATGACTCTCCTTCCTAAGGTCCTCACACCTATCCATTTGACCCTCTCTTGCTGCCTCCACAGTAATGACTCTCCTACCTAAGGTCTGCTTTGTAGCATCCATCCACCTAAATTTTGATTGACCTCTATGCCTATGACCACTGATCTTAGCTTTCATCATCCATCCTCACCATGTGCCCAAACCACCTCTTACAGATACAGACACTAGGACCCCCCATGACAGGGGGGGTGGCGCATCACATGCTCACACTCACACAACTTGGCTTTTTTGCGCTCAAGGGTCCGGTCGGAAACCCTATAACACAAACTCCGTCACGAGTGCGGTCCGAGTCAGCAGCAGGGCCCGACAGCCTGACTGGTTTATACCCGCCGCGTCATGATGACTGGACCCCCCCACACACGACCATCCCGTTTCTCAACAAAACGTCAAGGGCAGGAAAGCGCATCAGGGTAGCGTCAAAATCAACCATTCACAGCCATTCTCCACTCATGCTTATTGATTGCACACTCTCTTGCTACCTCCTCGTTCAGGTTTCTTCGTCCTAACGCCTGCTTCACACCATCCATCCACCCACACTTAGATCTACCTCTCAGCCTACGACCACTCGCCGTCCCCTTCATCGCTTTTATTACCAATCTTCTTTCATCCATTCTCACCATTTGCCCAAACCATCTCAGAACGCACAAATTCACTCAGTCCTCCAACTTCTAAACCATTCCTATTCTGATTAGATCCACGTCGTTAGTGAACCTGTCTATCAGCGTCACTCCAGTCATGCTCCTCAAACATTCAGCTCCAAAACATTCAACCTTTGCCTCTCCTCCGCTCTCACCCCCAAGTCTCAGCTTCGTGTAGCACAGTTGGGATGACACCCTCATACAACCCTCTCTTTGCTTCATCCCCCACGTCCTGCAGCTCATTACACTCTTCAGTGCACCCAACACTTTACACCCCTCCTTCACTCACGACTTCACCTCTGTTTCCACAAGTTCAGTCTTCTCTGCTTGAGAGCCTAGATACTTAAAACACTGAACTTCTTCCATCAACTCTCCATTTAGGAGGACACAAATTCTGCTTGCATCAACAGTCCTCGAGCATCTCAATACTTTACTTTTACCCACGTTCACTCAAAGTTTTGTCCTCTAACACACTCTACCAAACTCAGACACTAGCCTACATAGCTTCCCCTCTGAATCCATCACCAGCCCCGTATCATCCGCAATCAGCAACAGGGTCGATATTCAACTCCACCCATTCGCTCTCAAAAGCTCCAAGCCACGACCAAAAACACTTGCGTTCACCCCCCTGACCACTCCATCCATGTAGAGATTGGACAGCCAGGGAGACATCATGCAGCCTTGCTTCAGACCCACTTCACTGTGAACCAATCACTCACCTTGCTTCCCACTCTGATGCATCATGCTTGGCTGCAAACATAGAAACTCTGCACCGCTTCAACAGATTTCCGCCGACTCCATTCAAATACAGCAGCCTTGACAGCACTTCCTGTCAATCCTGTTGTATGCCTCTTCCAAATCAATGAAAGCCCAGAACACATCCTTTCCCTTTGCAAGGTACTTCTCACTGACCTGTCTCATTGCAAAAATCTGGTTGGCAAAACCTGAACCACTCCTAAAGCCACACTGTTCCTCTCCCATTGTGCAATCTGTACATTATCTAATTCTTTTGATCCGCACTTTCCCATACAACTTACCAACCACACATAACAAACTGATACCTCTTGAATTGCAGCATTTATTTTCATCTCTTTTGTCCATATACAGCAGGACAATGCAGGAATTGCCCCACTCAATGGTACCACGTCCACTACAAAACAAACGTTCAATAGCCTCACTAATCCTTCAAAATTGTTATTCCATTTTTTTTCATGCACTCAGTTGCAACGTCAACCAAACAAGGGGCTTTCTCTGCTTCCATCACCTCCACCCCCTCCTGCATCTCTTCCCTAGTAATATCTACAACAATTATCTCCCCAAAATCCGGCATCCACGCACCAACACCCACAGCAACAATGTCAGCCTCTGTCATTCCTGACATTCAAACTTAAATCAAAATACTTGGCCAACCTTTTTAGTACACCACCTCTTTCCCTCAACAAATGGCTATTTGCATTTTTCACTGCCTTCTCCTTTATGGTGCCTCCTTCCTGAACAGATTTTTGTTATCCTGAAAATTCTGGCACAACTGTCTGCTCCACCTGGCATCAGCCTCCCTTTTAGTTCTATCACCAATTGCTTTACCTTCTTCCTCATCTCCTTACAGTTATTATAGATAAAGCCACCACCGACTTTGCTTGCAACCACTTCTCAAAAGCTCTTGTTTACTGCGCCACCGCTAGTTTGACCTCCTTGTTCTACAAGTCACACCCGCCCACACGGTGCACATCACATACACTTCTTGAACATCTCAACAAGGCATCTCTGCAGGTCTTGCCCTATCACATTTACATATTCCTCCCTCAATGCCCGCTGGAACTCCTCAGCTCTGCTTTTCACATTTAGCTCACTCTCTTTCACTACCTCTCTTCCTTCTCAGAGGACACCGACTCCAGTGCACTAGGAAGCCTCGACACTCTAATCTAATCTTCCTTCTCCAACTCTTTTGTTCCCTTCCACCTATGCTTGGCTCTTCATCTTCCTTCCACCAGCAGATGTTCAGACACTCCTCCACCTTCCCTGCTCAACACCCGCACATCCAACATCCATCTTTTAGGGAGAATTCAACAGATGAGGGGATTCCTAGCCCCTCGCCCTGCCCCCTATTAGTCGCCTCTTACGACACGCTGGGGTTGTGGCAGCATGATTCAGAGTTCTGGCTACAGAGCTCCCTTTTAGTTGCCTCTTACTAAACACAGGGGTTATGATAGCAGTATTCTAACACCCCGGCTATGGGGGGGAACCATCTCAGTAAATATAAATCTCTTGAGTCATCTAACTTTCTCACCATTTCTGTTCTAATTCTATCAATGCTGTAATCAATCCTATCTCTCAGCATCACTACAGTCATGCTTCTCAAATATTTTATCTTGACAGCATTCATCCTCCTTCTCCCTTTAGCTTTTGTCTCAGCTCAGTAGAGCAGAGTTGGGACAACAACCCCCTCGTACAACGTTTTTGTTGCTTCCATACCTGAAGTCCTACAGCTCAGTACACTCTTCAGTGCTCCCAACACTTTACAACTATCCTTGACTAGCAACTCACACCTCAGTTTCTCCTAGTTCAGTCTTTTATACATGAGAGTTCAGGTACTTAAAACAACAAACTTCTTCCAATAACACTTTGCTCAAGAAGACACTGATTATGCTTACATTGACATTTTTAAAACATCTCATTCCTCAACTGGTACTCATGTCAACTGGCAGCTTTCTTCTCTCATAAACTTTACCTAGCTCTGACACTAGCCTACACAACTTCTCCAAATATTTCACCTTGCTGTATCATCCCCAAACAGTAACTGACTCAACTGCCAACTCCGCCCATTTGTTCCTAACAGCTCTAAACCTTTACCCATTACACTCATGTTCACACTCTGACCACTCCATCCATGTAGAGATTGAACTGCCTGAGTCCTGACACTGTCTCAGTCCTACTTTCACTCTGAACTAAGATCTCACTTTGCTCGCTACTCTGTGCTCTGCTGCCAGCATGGAGACTTTGAACTGCTTTCAATAAATTTCCAACCACTCCAATAAAATGCAACAATAAAATGCAACAATAAAATGCAACAATAAAAGGTGCAACAATCATGATTAATATCAATATGATAGTCAATTGATCATATTCAGTATATTTGCTTATTGATTCTTCCATGTGTTCAACTATGGGTGTGTCTACAGCCTAAATTTGCTTTATGGAGCATATAATCAAATATGTCAAGTGGTTTGATACCTTTTTTTTCAAATACTATAATTTTGATTGATTAATATAGTAGCATTATCCTGCCAGTGATTCAATATTTTCAGCCAGATATCCGGCATTACACCAACGGATATCCAGTATTTTGCGATCGGATATCTGTCATTTTCTGGGCCAGGTATCCAGTATCTGACAGACAGGACAGGCCGGATATCCAGTATCCGGTGACAGCTTGATCTGCCGGATATCCGGCTAAATCACTCCCCGGTGCATCCTTAAAACTGACCAGTAGCACCAATCTTAACCAAGTCAATCAAAACCACATCAATGCCCAGAACACAGCACACTTCTTGAAACTTTGCTTCTACCAACTTAACAGTCTGACCTACAAAACCTCTTGGTATAACAGAGCACTTCTTTTTCTCCCTCTCATTCAGCTCCCTCACCTCCTCAAAGACATCCTTTCTAAACAGCCCAATGCCAGAGGAACCACTAGTGCCGCTGCCTCCCAGATGACCGGTCTGTTGATTTTCCTGAGTAGACTCACAACTGCATCCACTCTTCATACCTGCCATCACACCTCTAACCTGCCCCACCAGCGATCCAACTGCACCCAGCAACTGAGAAAAAGACTACTGAAGATGGTCGACTGTCTCTGAACTATCCGTGCAGCCTCAACAGTGACAACAGATATACCTTACAGCCCTAGATGAATCTGACAGAACAGCATCAATCAAACTCCCTTTTATTGGTCATAAATGTATGTAGCCTGTGGATATATGAAATTTTACAACTAGCAGTAGAAAAAAATTATACATATTAAAAATGAAGTCAGAGCATGTCCAACCACATGTTGGTAACTACCTGCAATTTGCTACTCAGGACACCAAGTTGGCCAAGCTGAAGGGTGTGAACAACAGAGATGAACTTGTGCAGATGAGGGAACTTCCCTTGCATGCTTTCTGAAATAATAGATTAGATTAACAACTATTTTGTTCATGTTTGAGTGAATGCAACTCAACTGAGAGACAATCTTAGGTAGGTAGCTACTAAAACTTATTGGGCTGTGACCAGCTGTTATCTTCAGTTAAAATTTCTATATAAGATGAGAGTGAAATTTAAATATCAATTTGAATAACTGATTAGCTCCTATTCTACGCCTCAACCTAGCTTTATATAGCGTCAACTGGGGTGACTCCCCGCATTTGCCCCATACTTTGGAATAACTCAAATAGTATGTGGCCAATAAACTTTGTATTTATGGTGTGTATAGCTACTATTATGAACATGAAAACCCGTAAGTTTCAACATTCTACCATCAAACAAAAAAAAGTTAGCTATTTACAAATAAATGAGCGGCAAGCTATGGCCCTTAATTGGGGGTTGATTGCCAGCGCCAAACGGGGTGATTCCCCGCACCCCCCATACATCAATATTTGAAATGCAAATTAAAACTTTGAGAGTACCAATAGTAAGAGCATCCCAATATTAGTGTATATCAGTTGCTCAAAATTAAATGTTACATAAAATATCATGTCTGACAGGTCTTTATGATGCTTATTGTTGTTGTTGTTGTTGTTGTCGCTGCTTATCCCTGGTTTCCACATACAGCGGTGGAAACCAGGCCAGCGTACTGCCCAAAATCCCATTACCCACCAACATGCACATGTTGAGAAGAGAGAAAAGGGTGACCGGCTTAGTTGCAGGGTAGAGCGTTATTGCTGCTATCTGAATTGACTTTGTTGGTTGTGTGGCAGTTGACAAACAGACACCCCTGTGGTAAACATGTAAACGTGGACACCAAAACATTGGTAATTGTAGCGTGGGAGAGGAATGTTTTGTAAAAGTGAGATGGTGATTGTTCACTCATCCATGAAAAAAAATGTATATGTTGTGGTTTTGGTGTCTTGAAAGTGTTGGTGGGCCTGAGGCCCAGGCAGCGCTCAGGGTGCCTCCACGTCAACACCGCAGAGACTGTGTCATCCCTACCAGTGAGGATATGAAACAGGGTGGGTTGAGGGACTTTTGCTATGGCGGGAGCCCCAGATGCCGCCACTGCAGGCAAGGCATCTTGATAGAGTTGGCCCGCCTGACTAGTGTAGGCTCCCTTGTGGACGGCTTTTCTTTTGCTGCAGTGATTCTTGATGGTCTAAAGGATATATTCTTCAGATAGCACTGCGGGAAACACACTTTTTCTTCAATAATTGCAAACTAACTTCACTGGAGGTCATTTCTCCACATACATGAACTAATTATGACCCTAAAATATTAGTAAATGAGCAAATATCAATGAAAAATTATCTCTTTAATACTATGATATAACAAGTAAACAAGGTATTTCTTTAATTAAATAGCAAACTAATTGCATTAACATGAATATAAGGCATGCTAGGTAGGGTATTGTTATCTTAATATGAAAATATAATGATAAAAATTTGTTCCTGGATGTCAAACAGAAGTTAGCACTTAGGCCTAGACTTGTCATCATGTGTTATAACATAGGGTCATTATAAAATTAGCTACTCATTTTAAAAGTAACTGTGGTGTCATTATTTGTGTGATTTACTTCTAGAAACCATTATATCTGTGAATAATTGCATTTAATTACTTTTCAATTAAGAAAAACTAAGATATTCATCAACAAAATAGGTGCGGGGAATCACCCAAGATCGTTTTTTCACCTGAGGTGATTCCCCGCAGTTGTATATCTATATATATCTACAAAAATTTACATTTTTTCCAAAAATCTTTCCTACAACAGATGGAAACTCTAGCCACAGCATCAAAGTTTGCGGAACATTGATTTTTCCGAATCAAGCCTGTGACATAGCCCCCAACCTTGGTCCCAACGCATACCCATGTCCCACCTGCGACCGTCCTTACATGCACAGCGTTGGCGTGATCCATTGCAGATATGAGACATGAACACACTACACAAAACAAGGCTTTGGTGTCCATAACAATAGAAACATGTCACATTGGAGTCAATGCATTTACTGTCACCCTGCCCATAACATCAATAGATTCATCAACAATAATACTGCTTGCTCCCCCTCACACCAACACCCAACATCCCGCCACTTCTAGCGGCCTCTCCCATGTGCGGTTGGCGGCATCATTAGCGGCGGCTCTTCAATCAGAGATGCAACCCAGGTCGCCCCACGCTCCTCGTTCCACATTCATTTGGCCACCACTCCCTAACCCCTTGGCCCCACCGCCACTGTTTTGATCACAAGATCAACCCCAAGCCAGTTCCAAACACTGAAACATATTACAAATAAACACAGATGGCATTGGTCAGAATCAAGTTTAACTCAAACACTTGCTACACAAACATTACATTCACATCGCTCTATTTCAGGAAACAAAACCATCTGCCAGACCAAAAATTCATCAGCAGCGGGCCCAGATGACATATCATACATTCACCTCTGACATCTAGGGCCACCTGCAATTGTGGCCCTTGCAGACATTTTTAACTTTTCCCTCCTTCACAATACAATACCCAACAACTGGAAACAAACTAAAATCATCCCCATCCTGAAATCCAACAAAGATCATACAGATCTAACCTCATACAGACTAGTTTCCCTTCTCCTGAGCCCCTCGAAGGTCTTGGAGAGACTGGTTCCAAGCAAAAATTAACTTGCATATCCCACTCTCCCCTACTCAACACAGTTTGAGGGCCCAACACTCCACAACCACACTCACCCAGACCATCCATGAAGGCCTGAATGAAAAGATGCCCAGCCAAACAAACTCTGGTATATGATATCAATATTAGTAAGGAATTTGACACAGATCCAAGACACCTCATAAACATGATACTCATCACACACATCCATCCAAACGACAACAAGTGGCTTGCTAATTTTCTCTCAAGCAGATATGCACACATTGTCCACAATAGCAAGCCATCTCAAAACTGCCGCTTCCCAATAGTGTCCCATAGGACTGTGTGCGTTCCCCTTCCATTTTCAATGCTTGCATGCACATTGCTAATTCCAACAGAACCCAACACCTACATAACCTCATACGCCAATGATCTCACAATAATCACATAACACCACAAACACGAGACTGCAGCTACACACCTCCAGCAGTACCTGAACTCTCTTCCCCCCCCTAGGCGTGTCAGGTTCATGGGCCGCACAAAGTCACGGCCCAATCGTTGGGGTGAACACCTTTATTTCCTTTCTGACACTCCTCTTCTTCACCCTTCCCTATATCTCCTTTCTCTCCCCAATCCTCATTTGATTAACTTTTATTTACTTCATTTGCATTTTGTTTAGTTCAAATTTCCTTAAACTTGTCTCAGACTCCTTCTAAACAACTCTCCTAATAGTTGCTCTGTTATGGGGCAGTGTTTGTTGTTTTGCAGCACAATCCTTCTCTTCCAATTTTTCCATTCATCATTTGATTTGCTTATCATGCACTTCAATTAACTGGTTTTTCTGTTTGTTGCAGGAAGTAAATTATTTAATAATTGCTTGCCAGTAATAACAAAGTGATTGGTTACAGAACCCACTTACTATTATTAACTTTTCAACTCCGATTAATTGATGCTGCTGCCTGGGTGAGTTGTTGTGTTAAATTAGCCGCTGATTTTTCCTCATATAGGAACCTTCAATTGTAAGTATTTAACATACACTCTCATACTTTTTTCCATTTGTTTATTTTTTATTTTTGCTCGTGATTATTCCTCATATTTTTGTAACCACAGATCCATTGAAGGCAAGTAATTAATATCACCAGTATGGACCTAAATGCATGAGGCTCAAATGATATGTAATATCTATTAAATTTTTCATATAATTAATTATTATCTCATATGATTTTCTTGGATTGGCTTTTGTAAAAACCTTATTAATAAATGGTTGAAGCATAGAATTTTCATCCAGTGGATCTGCTGGATGCACTTCCTTGATTTTGATGATTTATTTATATTTTATTCATTTCGCTCAATATCTATTTTATGCTGTGTTTAAAGCTGCTATGGTATTGTTGTTCAACCACTTTACCCATGATTTGCCTATGAAAGAGTTGCCTGTTCCTTTTTCAATGTTCCTATGAGGGAACTTATCATTTTTAAATTCAATTGCTAGTGAGTGAGATAATTGCCTTGTTATATTTTGATTTGCCTACTATTTATTAAAGCCTTATTTTTGCTTGTATTATAATGCCTGCGCTTTATGTTTGGAGTTCAGCCTTCTAGTATCCCTTGGTTTCTCTCCATGCTTTGGTATTCATTTAATTGTAAATATTTGACCCCAGTATCCTCCATGTTGGCCTCAGGAATCCTTCAAGGTTAGTCAGATTATTTATCAGCATCATCATATTTTTTCCTTGCAGTATGCTTTCTTTTCTTCGGAAGTCTGCTACGTCTGCCCGTGCTCCTAAGATCATGCTCCTAATTTCATGCTCCTACTACTAAGTCCTACTCCCAAGTCCAAAAGCTAGCCACTCACAATAGTACACACTGGTTTGCAACCCTTCAACTGTACCACACACCTTCATTGCTGAGTACATTTCTTTGGATCACTATGTTTTTATTTCACTTCAATTTCCACCATTGATACGAGACATCCTTTGAGACACAATGACAACGAGTTTGTCTGACCCGCAAATTGAGTAGCCCCGCTAGAGCTCCACACACACACCCGTGCAGGTACACAAGGACAATCACACTCAAACATACACATACTGGTTTCAACTATTCTCTTTTCATGTGGCAAATAACAGTCAAGTTGCCCTCTTTCTTTCATGCAGCCGTTTCTACAACTATTCTTTCTTCTTTCTATTCTTGCTGTTCTCAAGAGTGAAATTACCAACACTTAGTGTAGATTTCTTGCATGGGATCCATGTGTTGGAGCGCGGAGCCCGGCACATTAAGGATTACGGCAAAATCCTTTGGGCTCTGAAGCACGGTAGGTAGTGTGTTGATCCTCTTTACTGCCACCCGAGGAGTGCTGGGATCATATGGTCTCAGCACCTTAGGAGTTCATGTACCTCCTGTGGCACCCGTACTTACCATTGACGTTCGTAGCGTTGAGGACATAAACAAAAACTCAAAATCAAATCTCCATTGGGTTCAGCACAACTCATACACCTCCCCTAACTCCTCAGCCAAGTCCCTCTTGAAGCTGCAAAGGGAATCACACTGAACCACACCAGTGGGCAAACCGTTCCAAACCTGCACACAGCAAGAATAAAGGAATCTGCCTTTGTCGTCTGACAGCAAGGAACCACCAGTTTGAAAGAATGCCCACGTGTACCAATATCCAGAGCTCTCTCAAACAGAGCATACAAACCTGAATCTAGAGAACAATGAAAAATCATCCAACACTTTGCCAGGTACAAACACAACAACCTCCCCATCACAGAAAACAACTGCAAAGCTCTGTGCCGCTCACCTTACTCCACACCGCCCAGTCCATCAATCTCCCTGGTCCACTGTCTCTGCACAGACTCCAACAGTCTCAGATCATCCAAATATCCCACATTCCACACACATGAGCAGTAGTCCAAGATGGGTTTTATATGAGTAACAAACAAGGACACCATGGAAACAGAATTCCTATTGACAGTTGAGCGGAGCAGACTGGTCGCAAGTGCAGAAGCTTTTCTTACAGCAATCCTCAAATGGAGATGAAACCACAGCCTTGAGTCAACAAGCACTCTCAAGTCCCTGCAGGAATCAACAAGCTCAAATGCCACATCATTCAAATTATAAGCAATTGCATCACCAAGCTGCTCTGATTCAAGACAACATCTGTATAAATGCATATAGAAACACTTGTTGATGTTCAACAAGAGATTCCATGACAACAACACAGACTGTACCAAATTCAGGTCCCTCTGCAAAGAAGACACACCCAGGCAAACTGTTTGTACATTGCAAGGGAAACTCAAATAAAGTTTGAAGTTGTCAGCAAATGCTTTCCACTCACAAATCACACCTGCTGCAACATGATTGGCATATAGCAGAAACAAAAGCGGACCCAGTACAGACCCCTGGGGCACCCCACTTGTCACCTCCCGGACTTTGCCGACAACTCCCCCCACAGAAACGCACATTTGCCTCCTAATCAGAAAACTACGAATCCAGTCCAACAATCCTCCAGGAATACCCACACATCTCAACTTGTCAACAAAACTGAGTGATTGACAATATCAAACGCCTTCGAGAAATCCAAGAAGACCAGATCAACAACAACCAAGTAACTCTTCCCTATCATTTAGTTTCCTTGTGTTCATTATTTCTTCTTTCCATGCTCTGTCATCATAAATATTGGCTCTATACATTTTTATCAGCCCAACTGATCTACTAACCTCATGCAAATCTCATTCGAACCCAATCAATTGCCTTGTCACACTCTGAAAATTTGTCCCCACATCAATCACACTGAGACCCAGAGTCCCAGACCTCTCCAAATAGCATTTGGGTTGAATTTCAATAGCACCTGTAGCTACCTCACATACCTTTTCATGAACAACTTCATCATATAAGGCCCACCTGGCAAAATATTCAGGTTAAGCAAGAATCAGGAGCACAAAGTGTACAATCATAGCTCTGGACTGACTGTGTACTGCTCATCATTGTTGGCCCCTGAGCACATTAGGCCCCAACTTCCACAACCAGTTGATTGAAGCAAGCTTGGTCACCAAACAATTAATACTGCCCACCAAAGTTCTCCTATTGTGTTGGTTACACCTGCACTGAAAGCCATGTGAGGTATCATATCTTCCATCCTCCAGATGAACATTTATGATTCCTCTCTTCAATACTGAATACTCAGAGACTGGTTGATATGACCTAGCATAGTCATTGCAATCAAACTACTGTCCAGTCATGGGACATTGCCAAAAAAAAGTTTCATTCAATGATAAGCACAACTGTTAAATGTTTAGTGCCATCTTCCACAAAACTGAAACCCTGAGCACCAACAACAATCTGCACACCAAGCACCCCAGACATATCAGAGATGCTACTGTCATTGAGGGTAACGCCAGGTGAGTTGGGCAACAGTTCCTTCTTGTAGATATACCTATTGTTTGTCTGCAGGCAACATGAGTACTTCAATTGTCACAAAGATTATAGAACATCTATCACACAGCAGAACATCTATCACTTGTATGTATCAGTTATCAATTGGCTCAGGAATGCTACAATCAACTATGATTATGCAGTCATCAATTGGGACAAGAATGCTTCACCACCATGACTGAAAATTAAAAAAAAGATTTGATCAGACAAGTTATATATACCAGCAGAATTAATTTTTACATGAATATCAATGTTATATAAAATGAATTTGAAGAGGAATGAAGAGAAGAGTATTTAAAAAAATAGCAACATAGGCCAGTCCACCAAAAATATGAATACAGAATGGCACCTATTTCTAGCACCAGCTTTTAGCCTGGATGTATTTCAAATAACTACTCACCCAAAGAGCAGCAGTCTGGTGGTTCTTCCCGAGGGAACATAACTTTGTAGAGATCTTCAATAGCAATGTTATCCAAGTCATCCCTTAGGGTATGGGGTAGCACTTTATTCCAGAGATTAAAAGTAATGAAATCCACCATATGACAATTAGCAAGAGGGAGAAATATTGCTAGCTCATCAGCCAGTTTATTTACACTACTTTGAATTTGGTGAATAGGAATCATTGTAGCAGTGTAGAATTAGGAAATTTTAGTCTCTGAAACAAACAAAAAATACTGGAGTAGCTAAACCATACCAATCTTTTATCAGGATCCAGTATTGATTACAAGGTGCCCCGGACCTATGTTAATAAAGATGTAAGAAAGAGCTAAGGCACTGCCAGATGTGTTGACATAGGAACCAGCCTGCAGGAGAGGAAAATTTAGAAGGATATCTCCAAAGATAGGTTAACTTAGGGTAATTTGGAGCACGGGCAATATGGGGCAAAAATTAATAACATTGTTCCAACAATTTCTAGAAAATCACCCAGTTGTTAAAAGTAATTTGTCATAACTCATTCAAAAGGTCTTGGAACTGTACTTTTTTATGATAAAGTTCATTTTGTTAAAACTATTAGAAGGTAGCTATAGTTTATTTGCTTTCATCAGACACAAAAAAAAATTGAATGTGTGAATTATAAATACCATTCCAAGGACTTCTATCCACACCAAAAAGTTACAAGCATAGCTACCACAAAGGTGAACATACTGTTGGATAGCTTATATTGTTGGTAAACTAGCCTACAAAATTGATTATTTTCCTCACATCAGATTTTGAGTTATAGCCAAAAAAAGTGAGACAGGGTAATTTTGGTTGGTAGTGTTGGGTGAGGTGAGTTGGAAAAGTTTTTGACCAACATTGCTTGGTGAAAGCATTAGGCCTACCAGATGATAGAGCTGTTTTTTTTTCTGACAATATTCATTGTTGTTTCAGATTTGTGAAAGTTAGAAAGCAGGCCCTACCTAACGTACTAATATCAGTCATGCTTTGAACATACAGAAGAACTCATACTCAATATGGTTTGGTGACTTGCACCAAACTTGGTGCAGGTCACCCTACCATGTTGAGTCCTGATGAAGAAATCACTATCATCAGTGCATTAGATTTTTGCACTAAAGTTGGTTTCCCTCAGGAGAGAAATGAAGTCAAAGACATGGTAAAATCTTACATCAGTTCAATTGGCCAGAAAACAACATTTAAGGATGATGGACCAGGTGAAGATTGGATGACTCTCTTCGAGATGTGGGGGCTGAGGCCATGCTTTATTTATATTAAATCGTCATTATTCAGCCCCACTAACTTACCAGCTCCTCCCTCTGTGACGTCTGGCTAGGGAAACCAGACTAGTAATTTTGAGACCACAATGTTGGGACCATTGTGTCACATGGAAAGGGTTCTAGTAACCTTGAGCATAAGTTCAGTTAATTTCTTAATTCGAGCCTCATTAATTATTATTTATTATTTATACTGCACTCTTGGTTTCATTGGCCATTTCACTTATTTTTGACGGTATTATTATTTATTTGATTATCATGATGGAAGGGGCATGGCCAGTGTACTATATGGATGTACTAGTGGGCAAACCGGCAGTTGATCTAGAGCCGTCATAAAAAGAGGTCAGCCCTTGCCTCTGTCGGCTCCTTCCGTCACTCCTTATTAAATTTTATTTGCTTTGAGCATCGGCAGATTGTTTACCATTGTATCCTGTGGTATTTTGTTGCAGTACCGCCAGTGGTTTGGTCATCATATGTGTCACCAGTGAGTGGAGGACTTTTATTCAAAGTGTAAACCTGGAGTGTTTCTCTAAACTGTGATTATATTGAATACAAAGTGGTAAAAATTGGAGTGGTTTTCAACCCTATTTATTATTATATCAAAACCTGGTGTGCAGCGTTTGGGAGTTCTTGTGTGGTCTTGTACCCTGTTGGACCTAACAAGTCTATACTGGCCTGGACAACCTGCACCCCTTTGACCATCATGACTTTGAGCAGAGCGTGGTTGCCGGGTCAAGAAGTGTGTGCACCCACAATTGGTGTCGGAAGTGAGATAGACCACCGCTCGACTGCCCTGGGATTTGGTTTAGTAGGGAGGGATTGTGAATGTGGCTCTCTTGTGTGTTCCCACCTTTGACTGGAGATGGGGTGGGGTGCGCTTGGGGTCTGGGGATGTTCGGGTATTCATCTATTGACCAACTTATGGCCCGTTGTTTGCAGGTTCATCTTCAGTATCCCTCATGTTTAATCCCACTTCTGGACAGCCTGTGCTGTTCAGAAACCATCTCCAGTCAATGAAGTGGGTGAATCCTCACCATCCAAGGCCTGGGGTGGGTGCTGCTCATGTGTGTGATGTGGCCTGGAAGTAGCAGACTTGTTTTTCAACACTGCTCTGCCTTTGCCAGACCCGGAATTGAACCTAGAGGACATCCAGGGTCTGGGTGGCTATTTTTAGGCAGTGAAGCCTGTAGGAGGGCTGCGGCACAGCCTGACAGATACCCAGGGGTGGAAAAGCCAGTAATGGGTGACAGCCAGAGAACCGCACACCCAAGGTGCCTTTTTTTTCTATAGCCCAGGTGAGCCTGGTCCCTGTGGTCATAATCCGGGTTGGTGCTGGTTTGGCGGGCCCCACAACCTTGCCACTTGAACTGCTTGGTTAAGCATTTTGCCATTGCTTAGAGAGAAGTCATAGTTACCTAGTAAAACAAAGAAAACTAGAATTACTTACCCTTGCCAGTGCAGAGGGACTAACATATGAAGTTAGAAACCCGTTCTTTGACATGCATGAAGAAATTCTTGACCAGTACAACCTTCTAAACAAACCTTGCTGCATTTTCAATGCTGATGAGACAGGCCTGAACACTGAGAGGCTGGGTGAAGCTGTGTATTTTAGTAATGCTAGCAAAGATGCTTACATGAAGTCCCCCACTGCTGGGAAGACCATGTTCTCAGTGTTGTTCTGTGTGTCTGCAACAGGTGTTTACTTTGTGCCCTACACAATCTACAAAACAAAACATGTATTAGACCTTGGCCTTTTGAGAATGTTCTTGATGTATACGTACGCCCAGTGGATATGTCTTTTTTGGACTGTTTTCTCTCTGTTGGTTTAACACAGTGGGTGACTGAGAGCACTTTTCTTGCAGGTGGGTCCATTTTGGACCTTTTCCTGACATCCGAGTTGGATAGGGTGGGTAGTGTTGAGGTGCTCTCCCCGTTTCCTCATTGTATGCACTCTCCTGTTGTGTGCAACTTTTTTTTCCATGTGGAACTGGAGCAATATGTTGACTTTTTTCAAAGAGGAAGGTACCTCTGGAATAGGGGAAAGTATAATGCCATTTTGGGGTCCCTGTTTGACATTGATTGGCAGTTGGAATTTATGTACTTGTTGGTCAACAGTTGTTTTGTGCACCGGATGTCCATTCTGATGGGGTTGGTTGATCGACATGTTCCAGTTCATAATGGAGCCCAGTCTGTGCCGTGGTCTGTTCATCCACCTCGGCGGTTGATGCGAGAGAGATCTCTTGCTTGGCAGGACTTCAAGCGCGTGAGAGCTTCCTTTGGTAGAGGGGATCCTTGTTCTATAATGGCAATGGGCGTATTTAATGCTTTGAACCATCAGTATAGAACCTTTGCTATCCTGAGTCCGGCTCAGTATGAGGAGCATCTCATGGATCAATTTTGGAGTGTCTAAAGCTCTTTCACTCATATATCCGCAATAATAAGAAAGGTCGTTTGTCCGTTGGTCCTCTTCACGCTGCTGGTGGTGGGTATGTTGACTGCCCCCAGGTCATGAGTGGAACTTTTGCCAATGCGTTTGCTTCCGTTTTTGTTGTTGATGCTCCTCCTAATCCAGCTCCCAATCAGGCCTTTCATGGAGGGATGCCTGATCCAGTTGTCACTCATGCTCAGGTGCTTAGCATGTTGTTGGCTCTAGACGCTTTGTCCGCAATGGGGCCCGATGGCT
>SDVV010000718.1:0-29436 GCA_016164225.1 Gammarus roeselii
ATACATATATATATACATATATATATATATTGTATGTAATGAATTACTAGCACTTAATATACGTGTTTTTGTATAGTAAACTAAATAACCCACTGTTGAAGGATTTATGACTGGGTTATTAACGGTGACAGTTCCGTAGCGTCAACCACTACATCGTCGGGCCTCAAAAGCACTGTGATCTAAAGAGCATCATGCAACAATTATATACAAATCGGCACTGGTGTATGGCCCAACCATCAAAAGCAATGGAATTCGTAAACAACAGAAAGGGAAAGCATCGTGGCTGGCCTGTGCAGGAAGTAGGAATTTTGTAAGTAATTAAGCACGACAGACCTGTCAAGTAGCAACAGATTGAGCTCAGAATTATTAGGAGGATCGATTGATTTTTAGAATTTATGTGAATATAGCTCTCTATGGAGGCTTGTACATTATGTTGTGATCAATGTTCTTCACTACTCGAAAATGTAATAAATAGGTCTTTCATTTAAAAATTGAAAAAGTTATCAGTTCGAAGGCGCAACACGTATAAGATGACTAAATTGATATATTTACCTGGAAAATACTCAACGCACAACCATGCTTATACAATGGTACATACACAAAAACATCAACACATGTATATACATGAAAACCCCTACGCGCCTGCACCAATTCATACAAACAAACGAGTACACACGGCAAGCACATTCAACAATTTACGCACATCGACATCCTTGCACATACTTATGTACATATCAATTAGCACCAAATTAACGGTACTGGTCCATTGGATTAGTTGACAATATGAAAAATGAAAGATTCACAAATCACTATTCACAGAAAATACGCAAGAAGATTGAAATTCATGATCTCACACGGAACGAGCACATTGTGGAATCATGAAAAATAATAAAGCTTAATTTCAATTGTAGGATTAATTTTAAAACAATGTAAAAATAAAATCTAAATTCCTAATAAGCACTGCCACTCGCGAAGACTACAGTGCAAATATCAACCCTTGTCTAAAATACCATCACCAAGGAAAAAGGGCCAACGCCCCATCGGGACTCGAACCCGGGACAGCCAAGTTGCTGCTTGAATGTTATACTCCTACACTAAGACAGCGTATTACATTTTTAATGTAAATTAAAGCAGAGAAAGTATTTTATTTGGCTATTTTTATAGTTGTTGATGTTGTATGATTTTTCCACGATAATCATGGCAATGTATGTTTAAGAGGTGTAAGTCCGTACTGCATCTTTGTGGAATTTCGTCTTAGATCCCTAGCAAGCGTATAGTTTTACGTTTTTAGAAGACGAATCACTGGTTGGATGGGTCATGGTGTAGATGTGGTTTACAGTCTTTGGTTGTCATTTGGAGTTCGTCCAAGTTCAACGTGATTTCACGAGTTCTTGTGGACGTCAATCTTAAGTTCCATGGGTTTGTTGTAGAGGTTATCCCACAAGCTGCTCATCGTTGTAGTGGTTTACTTAAGTCATCAGTGAACTGAAGCCTAGTTTTTTATAGCCACACACTCTTTGAGACCCACGTCAGCCACATTTTTGACCACTATACTTGTGTATAGATTCTCGGTTATGTCCAGGATGTGACTTAGCTCGACGTTGTTCAGAGACGCTGAGTTTAACAGATGCATGGTATGTCTGAGGTATTGTACCGTGACTGGGTGTTAACTCTAAATTTGTTATATATCACTAGTAGATTGCTGAGAAGTGACCTAGTAAAGCATTGTGGAGTTCGTTGGTATGACACAGTGGGCTTTGACTTTGTCCTGCTAGATGCATAGCCTAAGTTAGGTCTAGGAATTTGTTATAGATTTGAACAGGTATCGTAGCATATATAACCTTATTCTCATGATCTCAGTGTTAAATGTCAGATATTTTCTGTATGACTGTTATGTTAGTAGTGCACGATCTTAGTCATGAACCAGATCAGGTGGGATATTGGAGTAGGATTTATCATCTGAGTGTGGTAGGACACACAGTATTTAATAGTTAACCAATGCTGCTTAGGGTAGAATAGAGAATCTTATTCAGCTATTTTTTAGTTGTTGTTTTATGTTTTGATTGGTTATTAGATTTTTTTTCACTTTCCTTGTTACAAGTCCAGTAATATTGATTAATTTCAAGTAATGTTATGTGATCGCTCGATGTAAATGATCGTTATGGGTGGTAGAGAGACAGCAAGTTTTATGTATGGTTTTACTGATAGAATAATATTTTTTTTGTAGTGTTGGATGTGTTGCTACCATTTTCGTCGATTATAACGAATATTGAATAAGTCCACTCTAACATGTTTACTTCAGATCTGTTATGTGAATTCCGCAGTCAACAAGATCTATACAAGCTATGTCTAAGGTACATAATTAGCGAAATATATATCAATGTACGACAACATAGATCAAATTTCAATTAATGCAAAAAGAGTTACTATACACTGCTCCTTTTGCAGATGTTTAGATATCTCTGTTAGATGAGACCCCACTAGGTAGGATCCAAGAGAACTATCCACTTCAATTGGTTACACTTTTTTAATGTGGAACAGTTTCACGCGATATTAGGTTCAAAGATCTAGTCATGCTAACCAATTTAACCAATAATTACATATTTTTATTCAAGTTCGATAGTTAATTATGATATTTAGTCTTTATTTTGTGCGATATACATATCAAAACCCCTGCACACGGCTCTATTTTACGTAGTTTTTTTCAATGCCACACACCAGGTATACACATATGCTTTTACATGCATATACAGGGGCGTTAGCGTCACAGTGTCGGCACATGTGTCGACACAATGAAGCCTCACAGTGTCGGCACATGTGTCGACACCATGTAGGCATTTACACACACTTTGTGCAAAAAGGGTTACCATACACTGCCAGATGCATCAATATTTAGACAACCTAACCTAACTAACGTAACTAAGAATTATGTGTCATTGTTCGAGATTTTTTCCTGCATACGTATGATACTTATTCATTGATTTATAATACATTCATATCAAATCCCTCCACATGGCTCTACATTTTGATCTATCATTTACAGTTTTGATATACATTTTCAATTTTGATCTAGCAAATTTAATTCATTTTCATATGCAAATTACATCATCTGTTTTGATTGTTATACCTTTTTCATATGATTCTTGATTTTTACATGTTATTCACACCCATCAAAACCTAATCTAACCTTATGTACGGTATTCAGCCATTGATATATACATATGAAGTCCTCCACACAACTCTAAATATCACTTTAACATATATGTTATTTATTTCGTTGTCACTCTCGACTCATATTAGTTAGCAGAGAGGCCCCATTTTCAGACTTAGATGGATTGAATGTTATAAGTAATTTATAGTCGTCACCAGCTTCATACAATCGGATACATGGTCTCACACTATGTTTTCTTATTTTACTGCAATATCTCCACTTTGCTCTACATCCGTTGATGATTTACACCTTTTATTTACATTTTCCTTCCTACATTTTAAATTTTCTAAAGGATGACGTTTCAGATGCCGTCACAAATTACTGCTGTTTACATATTTAGATAATTTTTTTTTCTGCAAATATGGCACACCCCCATTTCTCCATTAAAATTGTAATAACGCCAAATCAAGCTATACCCCATCCTTCCAGATCAGGATCACCACGACGACTAAGCAAGATCTGATCCGACTCTGATTTATATCCAACCAATCTGTATCACATCTTGACCATTTTCCGTGAGGTAGGTTTATGGCTTCGATTCACACCGTGAAACATATTCTTCTACTGATTTCGACAATTCGATGTTACCTCTGACTAACTGACTTGATGTATTTTTAATGCAATTAATTGCGTAACCTTTGAGTTTAGAATACTACAAGCATTAAATAAAGGATTTCCATGGTTTCTTATTATTTTTTATTGGCCTTATTTACAGACCTTGCTGGTATCATCAATAACATCTACCTCGTTTTTGATTCGAAACAGCATGATTCGTTCATCCACACATACCCATCATCACTATATTTCACTTTCCTCTCAAAATCCTGTACATAGTGGTAGTATAAAGGGTCCATAGAACCGCTCTCCAGAGTCACTTTTGGGTGGGGCGAGGGTTACGCCGGAGTCAGAAGGCAGCACCGGAAATGGTTTGGCGCGTGAGTCAGCTAACGGAGGGGGGAGCGGAAAAGGAGACGGAAGAGGGACGGTGGGCTGGAAACAGGCTTGCGGCCTAGATTGGCAGTTTTTATACATTGAACATATTAGTTTTTATTGTATTTTTGATCTTTATTGTATTTATATGTGTTTTTTCTTCTTTCGATGGTTCTATTGGGGTATAATTGGTCACTAACTGTTGCTCGTTATATATATTTATACGGGTCTGATAGGATTAGTGTTATTCCAAATTTCAGGTGGGGTGGGAATAGGGATCCTCCAGGCGAAAAGTTTGATGCGCTTATGGAAAATTAGGTGAATTTGCTCATATCTGTTATTTGTCTTATCAGTTATTTTCGTGGCATGTTTAAGTGAATATTTCTTTGTATATATTATGTCTGGATTATAATTCTATGTATTTTTCTGTACATATATATTTGTATTATTATATAGTTGTGGTATAATTGACTCATTCGGAGGTTGCTTGGTGAGGTACCAGCCTGATATTAAATTGAGGCGGCGTTTTGTTTTTTTCCATCCATTTATTTCATATGTATATAATATCTATAGGGATAGGATGGTTTATTAGTCTGGTAGTTGGTGGGTTGATGTTTGTATTTTGGATTGATGCAGCAGTTTCGTTAGAAAATCTATCTACCCCATATTGCATTATCCGTGTTTGAACCAGATATATCGGTGTTCCATTGACGCGGTATTCCAATGGCAAGAGTCACAGTTCGATGTGGATTTATTGTAATTTATTTTATTGTGTTATGTATACTTAGTAATGATCGGTTGATTTATGTTGAATTTGAATTGTTTTCTGAATTTTGATCAGTTATCTCATACCGTATAGGATTTTTTTTTTAGGATATAGTAGGTTTGCATCTTCCACACAAATTCAGTCATAATTGGTCGGTTATTGCATCATTTTGGTATTTTATATGTATATATAACATTCAGTTACGATTAGGCCGGGGTTACTTAAGGTAAAGAAATGTTAGTTTAACCTTGTTTTTGGACTTGGTTCGTGAGTGATTTCATCAGATTTTGTATACAATATAGCGTGTTTGTGTAGAAGTATTCCACATCCTTTACAATAGGTTTCAGCGTATGCTGCTCGCATGTCTTGGTATCTTATTTACGTTAGCTGTTTGGTTGGTTATTGAATAAATCCACTCTAACATATTTACAACAAATCTGTTATGTATGCCGCAGTCAACAAGATCTAGGATATAAACCATGTCTGATTTTCATAATTAGCGAAATATATATCAATGTACGACGACATTGATCATATATCAATGAATTTAGGTCGGCATATGCCGATGTAATGTATGGCGTATACACGGTTGATGCTGGCATATGTCGGCATATGTCGGCATATGCCGATATAATGTATGGCGTATACACGGTTGATGCCGGCATATGCTGATATAATGTATGGCGTATACACGGTTAATACCGGCATGGTGTAGACATACACACACACATTTTGTATGCATATACAGTATCGGTTAACATCTGAGGCATTTTTAGCTTTTAAGAATAAAATCCCTTGTTATTTTGCAGTTACACTTTTTAATGTGAACAGTTTCACGCGATATTATGTTCGAATATCTAGTAATCCTAACCAACTTAACCAAAAATTATCTATCATCTTCGAGATTTCCTGATTACGTATGATACTTATTCATCGAGTGGATCAGCTTCACGGTATGTTATGTTAGAAGAACTAATCACCTAACCTAACCTAACCTATTGTATCCAAGAAATTATGAATTTTCGATCAATTTCTCATGCATGCATATGATTTTCTGTGTTTTAGGATCATTGCATAACAAATATCTCCACTTAACTCTACATTTTGATCCATCCTTTGCAGTTTTGATACACACTTCCAATTTTGATTTAGCAGATTTCATATATTTTCATAGATAATTTCATCGTTGTTTGATTGTAATAGCTATTTTTTTTATATGATTCTTGATTTTGATTTGACACAATTCTACATCACTTTTAAATGATATTCACACCCATAAAAAAAATTAACCTAGCCTAACATAACCTTATGTACGGTTTTCAGTCATAAAAACCGCTTCCCACTACCTCAGTTTTATCAGTCATGATGATTTTCCTCTTGGATCATATCAATTTCGAGATTTGCTTCCTTATTTCCCTTGAACTTCTTTAAATAAGACTGTAACCCATCGACATTAGTTACCCAAAGCCGACTTACGTTTTCTTTCATCCATATATGAATATTATCTCCCACTCTTTCGATTTTCGTTTTACCAATTCTAAGATAACTGATATTTTCAACTCTAGTCAATATTTGTTCGATCCGACTCATATCATCTTCAAAAATTTCTTCTTATAAAACACGTAAACTATTTTTTGCCGCGTGAAAATTCATTCTTGTCTATTTGAGGATGTGCTATCCTGCTTCACTTACACTCAACGTAACACTGACTCCAATCTCGGCATGCAGCTGGCTATTATAATGCGATTGCAGGTTTTTCTTTTGCAAAACATTAAGCCTATCATCGCTCGTCTTGGTCATCATCTGTGTATGTGTTTATGTATGTATGTATGTATGTATGTATGTATGTATGTATGTATGTATGTATGTATGTATGTATGTATGTATGTATGCATGCACGTGTACCTAACCTAACCATCCTAACCAATAATTATGTATTTTCATTCAAGTTTGATGATTATGTCTTGTTATGATTGGCCTCATCAAGCACATGTTTATATACAAAAAGACTTGAACGAACACTATTTTATCGAGGGGTGCGTAGAGTGTGTCCCTTGAAGCAGCGCAGGACTTAAGCCTGTTAACTCCCTTAGCTCAAATTTCAAGGAGGTCCCTTGCCTTGCATTTATTTAATTCCCCTACGATGTTTGTCATAGAAGGAACAGGTGGCAGCCGGACAGATCATGTAACATAGGAGACAGTGACGAATTCAGGGACCATTCACAGGGGCCATGTGCGTGTCATCGATAGGGAAGGGGAAACTAGAAGCTATTACAGTGTTTAACGCAGGGTTATTTCTATTGTTTTAAGATAGGAGGAGCCACAAAATCCGTTACAAGACTCAATTGTATATCTGCCAATGGGGTCTCTGTAATAGAAGGCCCGCCTCTTAGATGACCCAAAAGGATGAATCCTCTCCCTCGATTGGAGGATCTCCTTCAATTTCATGATCATGGTCCACCGACTTAGCCTTTGGGGGCAGCCGAGCCACGGAGGGTAGCAGACTCACTTGGCAGCGGCCGCAGACCTTGCACCCTACACACTCCCTCGCTATAGGCACACACTCGACTCTACAACACGCTCGTCTTACGCGTGTTACATATCTTTGGCTGTTAATCACTTGTGTGACTTGTGTTTATACTTAGTATTCTATTGTTAGAATAACCTTTGCCTTGTTAACTACTACAAAAAGACAAATATAAAACCAATGTGTCTTCATTCAACCCTGATTTTCCCAATTATCCAACTTGAAAAACTCTGTAACATAAGTCTTATATTTAATCATTATTTTATGCGCTATGCATATCAAATCCTTCCACATGGCTCTATTTTACGTATTTTTTTTAATATCACACAAAAAGTTGACACGTACACATATTTGTATGCATATACAGGGACGGTTAACATCTGTAGCATTTTTACCTCCAATTTGTGACTTTTCAAATAGAAAAATAAGCCTACTTGTGTTACAAGATATTAAATGTGAATCAGCTCACGGTATGTTAGGTTCAAAGAACTAATCATCCTAAATTAACCTATTGTATCCAAGAATTATGTTTTATCGATCGACTTTTCATACTTGCATATGATTTTTAGTTTTTTTTGGATTAATGCATAACAAATATCTCCACTCGACTCTACGTTTTGGTTTACCCTTTGCAGTTTTGATACACACTTCCAATTTTTGATCTAGAAAATTTCATGCGTTTTCATAGGTAATTACATCGTTGATTGATTGTTATAGATGCCTTTCGTAGGATTCTTTGTTTTTTGATTTGATACAATTCTACATCAAGTAGCAAGTGAAACTTTCCCAGAGATCTGGAAGCATGCAATCATCAAAGCAATTCATAAATCTGGGGACAAGAATGAACCATCCAACTTTAGACCAATCAGTCTTCTGCCTGTCCTATCCAAGATTCTAGAAAAGGTAATATCAATACAATTGATTAATTACCTGGAATTAAACAAGCTGTTGAATGACTGCCAGTATGCTTTTCGGCGAAAATTTTCAACAGAAGACGCACTTATGAGCATCACTGAAGATCTGTACAAAAACTTTGATGAGGGGCAGATATCTCTGCTGGTATTGCTAAACTTGTCGAAAGCATTCGACAGTGTAAGCCACAAAATTCTCTTTGACAAGCTCCGCAACATCGGAATAGACCCTACTTGGTTCGAAAGTTATCTGATGAATCGGCAACAATCAGTTAAACTCGATAACGCAACTATGTCAAATTCGGCCACAGTTGCCTTTGGGGTCCCTCAAGGTTCGATACTTGGCCCCTTGTTGTTCCTGGTTTTTGTAAATGACATCGACTGCAAATTACCAAAAAATCGAGCGAAAATGGTAATGTACGCCGATGATGTCCAAATATTGCTTTCACAAAAACCGTCAGATCTGAATGCGCTGAAAGATGACGCTGAGACAGCCGTAACTAATTTGAAATCTTGGTATGATAAAAATGGACTCAAGCTCAACTCTGAAAAAACTAAATGCATCTTGTTCGGCTCGAACTCAAAAAGAAAAGCAGTTCCAATTAATTTCTCTATCAGGATGGCAAATCTAATATTCCTGTTGAAGATAAAATTATAAGTCTGGGAGTATGGTTTGATCCCGATCTTTCCTTCAAACACCACGTAACTACTCTGTGTTCCAAGTTGAATGGAAAACTTTTGTTCCTAAACTCTGCAAAAGAAACAAATTGGACTTCAAATCAAGATTACTGATTGCCCACGCTTTAGTATTTTCTCACATTAACTACTGTCTTTCAATTTGGGGAAAATGAACCAAAACTCAAAGAGAGAAAGTGCAACGTTGTATAAATTTTGCGGCAAGAATAACATGCGATGGTAGCCACAGAAAACGAGACCACGTAGGTCCTCTCCTCGAAAAATTCAAGTGGCTCAATATTGACAACAAACTGGCACTCCGTGAGTCGATCAGAATTCATAAAGATCTTCTAGAAAAACATTCACCCGGCAGCCAAAGACTCATTTATTCTCGAGGTAATCGATTCACAAGGAATAATGATACTCTGCACGTTGAACACAGGAAAACAGAAACGGTTTGTCGAGCTTTTTTGATCACTGGACCAAAATCCTGGAACAACCTCCCAACAAGCCTCAAGAATCTTGAATCTAACACGTCCTTCTAGAATAGGCCTAATGAACATCTATTGGTCGATCAATTCAAAACCGTAACTTTTCCCACAAACACAAGCTAAATGCATAACACCAGTAACCAGAAAATGCACTCTGTTCATGAGCATGTTCGAATTAACCACCACCATCCCTCTCAACATTGAGACACCATCTAATCGTTTTTACTCTGACGATACATATGTTTTCGATGTTGCTTCCGATCACAATTATCTTTGCCAATTACCATAAGTGTTAACTAGCGTTTCGTCTATTTCTATGTTTTAAATGTACCTGTTCGTTTTAGTATAATTAAAATCCAAACTCAGTTTTTTCGAGGAACGATAGGCAGCTTCTAACTTCAACAAAGGTTAACTCGATTTTAACATCACTCATTGAACTGGTTGCAACAATTACCGTACCATTTTTGATGATACAATCATTGCCCTATAAGCAAATACTCTACCTTGTCTCCTATAACGGAAGTATATTCATCCGACTTGTGTACTCCAGCATTGAATTATTCTGATTCATTGATACTTAGCTGTAGCTGGTTATTAAATCTCCACACCAATCAACAATTACACCTGCCAATTACCCTTGCTGTTAACTAACGTCTCATCTATTTCAATGTCTCAATCCTTTTGAAGTGTGCTCTGTCTGTCGATGAATAATATGTAGCCGCTTTCTCTCAAATAAATAAATTCGATACAAATATAAATAAATTAATGAATTCTACCAATTACCGTAACATTTTTTAGTTGCAATCGCCATCATAAAAGGTAACATTGTTCTCTATTCTTCTCTTGGAGAACTCCGTCCATCTGAGTTTTGTAATACCCCACTGAATTATACTGATTGTCGTCCATATATGTATGTAGGTAGGTACGCGTATATGTGTGTATTTGTATGTGTACATGTATATGTATTTGTATATATATGTTCGTGCATGTATATGTATATTAGTATAAATATATAGGTGTTGGTATATATTTAATGGTATATTGTGTATTCCATTCGGTTCTATGAAGGGCAAGCCAGCCGCCTACTAGAGATGAGCTACGATGTATTAATTAATTTTGGATTTATCAATCCCATGCCCATGAGTTTCTCACTTAAAAATATAGCACATATTGTGAAAACTGTTTTGCAACACGAAGTAGCTGCAAATCGGCCGCCAACAGGAGATGCGCTGTCACAAATTCATTTTTATTTATCGCTTCGTTAATTCAAATACCGCATTTTAGAAAATAAGTTTGATGTGTTAGACCTAAGTATTGAAAACCCATTGCTTGACGATGGAAATAATAAAAAAAAAAAAAAAATACTAATCACTTTTACATGTTATTCACACCCATCAAAAATCTAACCTAACCTAACCTTATATATGGTTTTCAGTCATTGTTATATACATTTGAACCCACCACACGACACTAAATATCTTTTTACCATTTATGTTATTCATTTCGTTGTCACTCTCGACCCATATTGGTTAGCACAGCACCCCCCATTTTCAAACTTAGATGGATTGAATGTTACAAGTAATTCATATTTGTTTCCAATTCCATACAAACGAACACTTCGTCTCATACTAGGTCTACGACATTTACTTCAATATCTCCTGACACTACATTCTTTGACGACTTCCACGTCTGATTTGTTCTTACTTTCCTATAATTTTAATATTCCTGACGATGACGTCGTTTGAGATGTCACCACAAGTTACTTATGGATTTATGTTTATATAATTTTATTTCTTTTGACAAAGATTACAGACCCCCATCACCCCATTACTTTCAAACAACTGATGTCTCAAGCTATACCCCATCCTTCCACAACAGAATCACAAACCTGACTGAGCAAGATCTGATCGGACTCTAATTTATTTCCTACCAATCTGTAACACATCTAGATCGTTTACCCCGAGATAGGTTTATGGGTATCGTTTCACGCTTTGAAACATATTCTCCTACAAAGTTCGACAATTCGATGCTACTTCCGACTGACACGATGTTTGCAATTTATCACTTCATTACATAACTTAACCTAATATAAACATTTGATTGGGGATTGACATGGTTTATTACTGTATTACTAGTATTAGTTACATATCTTGCTGGATTCATCAATACTTCCTACCTCGTTCTTTTGATTTATAACAGCATGGCTCGTACATCCAACCATACCCATCATCACTGTGTCAGTTTCCTCTCAAAATACTTCATATAGTCCAGCATATCTTTGATACGAATACCGAAGGCTGTTCCTTCCCTGTGAGTCCATAAATGTAGTTATTCTTCTTTGTGAACTTAATTATTTGAATCTTCTCCAATTGAACGTAAGACCATTCTTTATCCGAAAGAAATGGCTGCATACGCTCCAGATTTTCTCTTGTTCTTAGGTAAAATTTATTTTCCACCACCTCAGCTTTATTACATTTGTGAAGGTTTTCTGCTTGGATCATTTCAATTTCAAGATTTACCTTCTTATTTTCTTTGAACTCTGTTAGATGCGACTGAAATGTATCGAAATCCGTTACCCAAATCCTGTTCCCTTTATTCTTCATCCATAAATGAATAATAGTTTCCACTCTTACGATTCTTGTTCTACGCATGATGATTCTTGTTCTACGCATTTGTAGATAATAGATATCTCCATCCGTAGTCAATATATCTTCGAACCAAGCCAAATCATCTTCGGAGATTTTTTCATCCAACAGTCGTAACCAAATTTTTGAGACGTGAACATTCATTTTATTTATTCTAAGACGAAACGTCCGTCACCGCTTTTTCTCCACGTAACACTGATTCCAAACTCTGCATGCAGCTAGCTATTATTATGCGATTACATGTTTTTTTGCACAACATTAGGCCTATCATCGCTCACCTGGGTCATCAACTGTGTATGTATGTATGTATGTATGTATGTATGTATGTATGTATGTTTGTATGTATGTATTATGTACGTTTATAGGGCTGTGAACGTATGTGCATGTGCATGTTCAAGCGTATATACGTGTACATGAGTTGAAAAAAAAATGTATAACAAAATTGAAAATTCAATACGATTTTAAAATTCAAAATTTCAATAAAATTCAATATTTTTTCGACGCCGGACAAAGCCAAGCCGCTCTATTGAAGTGATAACTTGGCTACCAAAGAAAGGTCCGGTCGTCGAAAATATTTGAAATTTAATTGAAATTTTGAATTTTAAAATTGTATGGAATTTTAAATTTTGTTATATTTTTTTTGGAACAACTTCAGACGCAAGTCACTCTACCCACGGGCTCTGGACGGGAGTTAGCATTGTGAGTTAGCATTGTGCTATGCATTCGTGGTCCCCTACCTTTTGTACTGGAGTGAGAAGGATTTTGTTTATTGAGCATTTAAATAGTATATTGATCTGGTGTTTATGTATTTATATTAGCTATTGTGTAATGTATATATGACAGTGGACGGTTGATACGTCGAATTTGTATTGTTATCATAATTTGAACGGTTATTTTATACAGTTATGGGAATGTAGGGGCTAAATAAGGATTTCCCGTTCAATGTTGGTCAGGACAGAGTAGAGAATAACACTGATATTTTTTGTTATTGTTGTACGATTTTGAACGGTTAGCAGTGAGTTTTAAGTTTATCAGGAATAAATTCACATAATTTGATATAGAGTTGGGTATAAATCCTCTTAATTTGATGCAGCGAGACAAAATATTGGTTTGTTTTAAATCTTGACATTTCATTTCGTTCCGTTATCAACTGACTTAGATCGCAAAAATCTATAAGAAACCAACATCTCTCTGTGAGTGACCAGCATCTCTCCGTGACTACCCTCTCTCCGTGACTACCCTCTCGCCGTGACCAACATCTTTCCGTGAGTGCCCTCCATTTCCCCGTGCCCAGCTGCAAGCCTGGTGGGAGTACTAGTATGGCGCTATGTCCAGACTGCCCGAGCACTGCAGTGCTATGGTGTCCAGCTACGCTTGGAGCCAGCCACGAGGCTAGAATTGGTATCCAGTCGCCTAGTACTACCATGGCGCAATGCCAGTCGCCTGTGCCCGCAGTACGACGGCTTTCCCCACGCATCTCTAACGGTCCTGCTGTAGCACCTAGCACTATGGGTCGACGAAATCAATTACAAAAGTATGGATGATACCTTCCAATTCACAATGAATTTTATCCCCTCATTTGCAACCCGTGTTGTGTTGATATTAACGATTACTGTTTGAAGATAGACGGTTTCCGGAATGAAGATTACCAAGTGATACATAACATGAATTATATTGCGTAAGTTCCTGACGAGGGCCATGATATGTTAGATGACGAGATTGGTGGGGTGATTAGAGCAACGACACCGATTGACTACCCTCCGTCTATATAAATAGGCGATGTACTATAGCTCTCAATTATATATATCTCGCTTATTAATCCACATTGGTTTCGCATCGGGCACTCGGTATATATCACAAATAATTGTTTCTCCCCGCACATAGTTTGTGTTTTAAACACATCTATTGCGTATTCCTCCAGTCTATTGGGTTTTTGACTATTTCCTCTTTGTGTCACATTGATTCAGTTTACATTTTAGATGATTAAAAACCTTTGGTAGTATTTCATTCATTACATCAATTCCTACCTTTGTCCCGAAAAGTTTGTTTATAGACTTGAGCGAACATCTACTCGACCCAAATTTTTTAATTGAAGGTTTATGACATCGAATCATTTCATTTAAATTTCTTGATGGAGGTAACATTCCAATTCAATATAATAGCACAGATATCAGAAATGTATATAACGTTTCTATTACTCAATGTTTTGAGACATGTTTTCCTCATGTCATATTTCATTTCCAACAATTTTGAAACAAAGTTGGAGATAACATTTGATTTTTTTTGTACCATTTTACACTTTTAGCCTACAATATCGTTTTATTATCCCATTTGATAATACGTTGTTATCAACTTTACCAGGTATTTTTTCACATGCCATCTCCTCTGTTTAACTGTTTCACGATTCAACATCACTGACACTGGATTCCATTTCATCTAATGTGTCATATGCTATACCCATATTTTCAATAATTTCCATTTTTTCATTACTTTCGATATCCTCTAAAGTTTGAGTTTTCTTCCCATAATTCGATTCACCCATCTTCACCCAATCTGTATACGTACCATGCCTTACACAGGATCGGGCCTCAAGCGAATCGGATCTGCTTTCCGCAGCTATAGGTAACTCATTTTCTTCACTGTTCTCACCCCTTGATACCGTTTTACCTCATTATTTTGGAAGCCCAGGTTCGATTCAACAGGTTCCGTCAATACACCCTCTGCATCCATAGAGCTTTTATTTGCTCGTTTATGTTTGAGATTATCATATTCAAGATGATAGCGTCGTTTTAGATGACACAAAAACACGAATGTGGAACCTGTCAAAATTTTATTTCCGCACTGCAAATAACATATATACCCGTTTCGTCCTCTACGTTAAAATGTTGCCATATCAAGCTTGGTGACATCCTTCTACAACGAAAGCACATTGTTAACTGATTCTGAACAAATCTGAGTTTGATTTATAATCAATCCATGCACAGATGTACGCACTAATGTACGCATATAATGAGCGATCCCGGCACTAATGTGCACATGTACGCATATGATGACCGATCTTGGCACTAATGTATACATGTACGCACTAATGTACACATACAATGACCGATCCCTGCACAAATGTATACATGCACGCACTAATGTACGCCTATGATGATCAATCTCGGCACTAATGTATACATGTATGCACTGATATACGCATACAATTGCCAGTGCCGGCACCATGTACACATGTACGCGCTAATGTACGCATATAATAACCAATACTGGCACTAATGTATACATGTACGCACTAATGTACGCATATAATGACCTATCTCGACACTAATGTATACATGTATGCACTAATGTACGCATACAATGGTCTGTGACAGCACCATGTACACATGTACGCACTGATGTACGCATATAACGGCCGGTGCCGGCACTATGTTCACAAATACGCTCTAATGTACACATGCACGCACTAATGTACGCATATAATGACCGATCCAGACAGCAATGCACGCATGTACTCACCAATGTACGCGTATAATAGGCGCTGTAGGCACCATTTACACACAAGTGCGCACTAATGTTCGCATATAATGGCCGTTGCCGGCTCTAATGTACATATGTGTGCATATAATGGGCCCTTATACGCACTAATGTACACATGTACGCGCTTTTGTATACTATTCGCTGTAAATGACAACACCAGGTCATACAAACCCCCATCTGTAGGCCTATACGGTGTCATTGCAATCTATATGCTTACACATTTACTTAATGTTGCATAGTTCGGAGTAGAGATGTCTTCAAAGTTTTTGCTACGCTTAGCTCGTCACATAGGAAATTGTTTGCATTTTAAGCTTCCATAGAAGAAAGATGTATATCAACTGAAGCAAATTTGTTATAGATATATGCTTTAACGGTTGCAGCCAACAAAATCTAGACTATGAATCACACCTAGGCTATACAATTTATCGATTTATGTTAAACAGTAAACGACATTTGGAAAAATTTGTTACCATATGATCAGCACTCTAATTCCAATAGATCTAATTCACTTCATTTGTTTCAACGTTTTAAATATGATTCAGTTTCACCTCATGTGAGATCAAAAATTTAGTCAATCTAAGCTAAATACCCTATTTTAATACAGGTTTGATGGTTGTGTATGGTATTGATATAGATTTTATTTTCCAAATCAATTTATTCAATAGTGTGCGTCCTCTTGAACAAGAGGGTAGCTATACATCGCCAGATGTAATATCCTTTCAACATAGCTCTCAATGCGATATGTGACTGGGCCTGTTGACTGGCGTCAAACCTTTGTTATCTCGCTCGTATGGTATGAATCTCTTCACGTGTCTATACATTTTGAACTATCTTTAGCAGTTCGATTACTCTATTCAGATCCTTCTGTGCGTGCTTGAGGAGAGGTTGTGTTGTGGGGTGCTCCAGAAAAATAAGGATAGGGCAACGGGGATCGACGGTGTACCGAAATCACATGAACGGGACACAGTACTAACGGGGAAATAATAATAATTAAGAGCTAACAAGCACTGCCTACGCGCCTCCTCTCGTCCAAACAGCCCCAAAATCAAGCCCTCTTTCCCCAAATCCTCGACTTCCTGTTTACCCCTAAGCTCGCCCCTACGGCCTGCCCAACATACCCCCACACACTACCCCCTCTCCCACAAACCAAACAAGCCGCGTGACTCTCCTACCGCACACACGTCGCCAGCCAACCAGATTTTTCATATATCTCGCACTGCCCTGCCCAGCCCTGCCCTGTCCTACCCTGCCCATGTGACCACAGCCTTCCTGCCTTGCCAACGATACCCGCCTGCCTCCAACCCCGCCTCGCCTCTCATCTGAATTGACACACCCATCACGGCTGACCGGGATATGTGCCGAAATATTGCTAATAGTGTCGATAAAGAAGCACCATCAAGTCCCCTTCAACAAAATGTCTATTATCAAGTAAGCTGAAATGAAATATAAATCATACTTTCCGTGAACTGTGTGAATATCATCAGTTATGATCTTAGGGGTGTCTCACCGCCACATGATTGTATTGTCCGTACGTACGTGCTCTCTGGGAACGTCTCCCTCGACGAAGTCCCAGCCCACATTCACCTCAGGATTATTTTCTCCTACCATTATGTGCGGAGGAGATTCTACATTCCAGGACGTCAATTCATATGAACTCTCAAATGGAATACGATCGCCAGCTGAAAGATCAGAATCGCAGCTATACAACATAAGAAAGTTTAAACTAAATAGTATTGAAAAAGCCTGTACCCGCTGTCGAAAACTTCACGCAGGAACGCCAGAGCGAAATGACATACCCTCGACCTCTAAATGAAAGAGGATACCCTGAATCGCTGCACCCCCGCACACTCACTGCATGACCCTTCAAAACAGGCAGAGGCTTTAACCACTCAGGCAAAAGATTTCTTCAAGACATCGTTATCGACAGGACGTGAAAGTTAACTAGATTCTTGCTTTTGAAAATCGCTTGTAAGTAAATACTTTTTTCCACAACATTTTACTCCATTTTATGAGCTTACTCGCGTTATTAGAGTGCTCTCCAAATCATATTCATGCGTCATTTTTTCTCATGTATTGATAGGTTAGTGTTTCTAGTCTTTAGTTTGCAATTTTATGCGTCGATTAGCCAACATTTTTGTTTTTGAAGATTGCTTGTAAGTAGTTACCACAACAGTATTTGTGTTTTCCAATGTTCCGCACTGATAATTTCAATTATTATGACACTATAGCAGTATCTGAGCTAAAAATATATAGCAGTCACTCACTTCATTAGCCGTATTGTGCTATTTAGAGTATTGTGCTATTCATAAGCAGTATCGTGTTATTCATAAGCAGTATCGTGTTATTCATAAGCAGGACTGTGCTATTTCAGTGTTCAGCTCAGTGTTCCGTACATTCAGTGCTTCCAGTGTGCAAACATTATAATCACAGCAGTCGCTCACATCATTAGCAGTATTGGGTTTTTCAGTGTTCCGTTCTCACAGTGTGCACACCCATGACAGGCAAGTTTATCCAAATTGTCGATAATACTGCAACTCATGATTACTACAGCAGTATTTGTGTTATTCAATATTCCGCAACGAAAATTATCATTATTATGACACTACAGCAGTATATTTTGTTACACAATGTTCAGCGCTAAAAATAATATATATTATTATTACACCAGTCGCTCACTTTATTAGCAGGATTGTGCTTTTTCCGTGTTATCAGGGTTCCGCTCAGTTTTCCGTACTTTACGTATTCCTAGCGCGCTATCATTTTTACCATAGCAGTCGTTCATGTCCTCGCAGTATTGTGCTTTCTAGTGTTCCGTTCAGTACTCTCAGTGTTCTGCACAGCAGTAATCTGTACTGCAAATCGGCATTGTTAGACCAGCCTTGACATCAAGCAGTAGGTTCACCACCATATCCGAGTCTAGCCTCACCCCCCCCCCCCTTCACCACCTTGCCTACCTTCTCTAGTCTGCCTCAGCTGTCAGCCCATGAACGCGCCTGCTTGCCGGAGTGCAGTGGACCTACATCCATCACCCTCCCCATCCCCCCATAAACAAAATAGGCCACTCGCAAGCGGCTTCCAGAGAAGTATAAGTGTTTATTTGAATTTGTAATCAAATGTTTTTTTTTTCTTCTCGCTGCCTCTTCTTCTCGTTTTAATGGCTGGTTCACATGATCTCCTTGTAAATATTTGTTGCGAGTTAGCGCCATAAGCAACTTTCGGAAGCCTAATAATCTCATTTGAGCTCAGGCAATCAAGATTTACCCGCAATTCCTACTCCTGTCATATCATTAACAGCGCAGTATTATTCAATTTCTGACTGTACTGCAAATCACCAAACTACAGTACTGAGGTACATCATCAAGCAAAGTGTTTCAGTGCTCGACACGGCAAAAAGCATCATTGTTAGAGCAGTTTGTTATTATATCATTAGCAGTAAAGTATTTTTCAGTGATCTGTACTGATGCAGTACGGTGTAACTCAGTGCTTGGTACGGCAGAACATCATTGGTAGGGCAGTTTGTTATTATATCATTAGCAGTGAAGTATTTTTCAGTGATCTGTACTGAGCAGTACGGTGTAACTCAGTGCTCGGTACGGCAGAGCATCATTGTTAGAACATTTTTCTTCGTATTTAATTGTGCAGTATTTTTCAGTGTTTGGTACTGCAATTAACATTATTGGTGCAATTGTATATCATGAACAGTGCACTATTATTTATTGTTTAGTACTGTGAATCATCATTATCAGAGCCGTCTGCATTGCATCATTATCAGTATTATTAACTGTCTGTAACATATACCCACTGTTTTAAGTAAACAGTCACTCTTCTTGTCACACAGTCACACCTCTTATGTAGGTATCTACACTTCAACCATGGAACTCACCCATGACACCCCAACATCCAATAAAAAAAATGTTGCACTTGTAGCACAGAGGACTGCAAGCGCTGTGCTTGCTTCAGAAGTAAAGCAAATTGCTCATCGTGCAAGAGCAAGAATTGCACAAGAAAGCCAAAAAATATCGGTCCAATATCCTCAAATTACGCAACTTCCCCACAGCACACAAAAAACAATCTGTCACCACCCTCAAGGAAGCAAATACAGCTGACACCCCGCCACTGATGAAAACTCCGCAATCCCCAGCCCCCTACCATTCCTCTGAAAATGAACCCCCGTCATCCTCCCGCCAGCAACTACACAATCTCAATAGCCCAAGCCCTGCTTCCCATTGCTGCCCACTGCATTGCTGTGAAAGTAGCAGCCGCCTGGTGCGGAGCACAATGCCCGCACCGTTTTAGGAGAAACCAAAAAAACTTTTAGAGCAGCCCTCATAGGAGATGACTCCATCTCAAATGTTCAGCAAGACGACCTTACGAGGAAATGTTCGGTCAATAAGATCAACGGGCAAAACTTTGGAGCACTCTTTAGAACCATTGAGACCGAAAACCCGTACAAAAATTACATAATATTGCTTACAGATCGCGTCAAAAATGAAGAAATAGACAAAATAGCCAAAACAATTCTGGCAAAACATTGGGTCGCAAAGATATATATGACCGAACCCATCAAACTCGCGTCAGTCAAAGAAAGGATCCACTTCATGAGTCTATGTCACTCCCTAAAGCCCCGTGTCATACCAGCCGGCACACTAAGGAACAGACAAACTAAAACCCCCGACGCGATATATTTTCACCAAAATAGATCAAATCTCAACAGAAGAGGAACGATCAAGCTCCTCAATATTGTATCACAGTACGTTGTCCACTGGGTCGAGCTTCTGTCAGCCCATTACTATCACTACGACCACAAAATGCAATCATATGCGTGCCCTCCCTTTCTTTGCTTCCCTTGGTCACACCAACGTCCTCCTTTCCTATCGACACCCAATCACACGCACGCCAACTACACACTCCCGTGGCCTACGCCCTTCCGATTGACATCAAATCACTCTTCAACCAACAACACTCACTCACGACCTACACCTGATCACGAGGCCAGCTGCACACACTCACGGACTGCACTTCTTTTTCTGGCACCCGACCAAAAGTCAGCCGACTATACACACTCACGGCCTCTTCACACCGCAACCATCATCAGCAACGCACCGCGACTCTCATGTTCTGCCCAAAAACACAGCTTACCTCACAACCAACAAGAAAGCGACCGTCGATCTTCCACGAGCGACGACCAAACGCTCAGTACCTGCCCAAAATGCAAACCATTCAATTACGAACACACTTACTCGGAGCACTATCACCGAAACACAGTCCAGCCCAGCTTACGAGCCGATCACCTAAGGCTCATGACTCCAAATTCTCACACACGACACACATACCGTCTTTCCACCTAAACTCGTTCCATGCCGTAGCACGCCAGTCCAAACCATCGGTATCTCAACCCAACACCCCACCATTTTCTTGCACCGCGGCAGACAAAGCTAAACCCTATGTTCCACCCATTATCAATGCCACTGCACAGCACGCAAAGCCCCCTGCACACCAACTATACGCTCCACTCATAATCAATGCCACTGCACACGACGCAAAGCCCAAACTATATGGTCCACCCATCAGCAATGCCACTGCTCAGTACGCAAGGCCCCCTGCACACCAACTGTACGCTCCACCTATAATCAATGCCACTGCACAGCACGCAGACCCTCTCTGCACACCAACTATACGCTCCACCCATAGTCAATGCCACTGCACAGCACGCAGAGCCCCATGCACACCAACTATACGCTCCACCCATAGTCAATGCCACTGCACAGCACGCAAAGCGTTCTGTACACCAACTGTATGCTCCACACATAATCAAAGCCACTTCACAGAACGCTAAGTCCCCTGCACACCAACCAAGCGTTACACCCATCATCAATGCTACTACACAGTAAGCAAAGCCCTTTGCACACCAACTACATGCTCCACCCCTAATCCATGCCACTGCACAGCACGCAAAGCTCCCTACACACCAACTAAAGGCTCCACCCATAGTCAATGCCACTGCACAGCACGCAAAGCCCCCTGCACACCAACTATACCCTCCACCTATAGTCAATGCCACTGCACAGTACGCAAAGCCCCCTGCACACCAACTATACGCTCCACCCATAATCAATGCCACTGCACACGACGCAAAACCCAAACTATATGGTCCACCCATCAGAAATGCCACTGCACAGTACGCAAGGCCACCTGCACACCAACTGTACGCTCCACCCATAATCAATGCCACTGCACAGCACGCAAAGACCCCTGCACACCAACTATACGCTCCACCAATAGTCACTGCCACTGCACAGCACGTGAAGCCTCTGCACACCAACTATACGCTCCACCCATCATCAATGAACTAAGCACCAAACCAAACGATATTTTCCATCACAAACCTATTGTTCTTGCCACTGAACACCTGATAAAATATCATCCACTTCAACCCTACGTCTCTTCCGGGGTATCCCAAACAAACCACAATGCTCCTCATCCCAATACTAATCACCATGTCCTCAGTCAGGCGTCCAAGATAGGGACTTCACAATCTAGAGAGGAGACAGGTATTAAAAATTCCCATGACCATGTAAACAATAAAATTGACACAGAGTTAAATAATTTAAAAACAGCTAAAGCCAACTACAACAGATGGCCACTGCCTGATACATGCCATTAGCCAAGCATGGAAGCACCAAATTGGGTATTGTCTCGAACAAGACATTGACTCGTTACTGGGCGCTGCATGGCATGAAGCCGATGTGGACATGGACTACTATACAGGTTTCATCACAAAAAACGGGTACGACGAAGCATTCCTAATATCTAAGGAACAGTACTTTTACAACAGAGACTACAATCAACTCCTGGGAGACCTGGTCCTCACAATGCTGAGTAATGCTCTGGGACTTCAGATTGACATAGTTCAGGAAGTCGGCGTCGCCAATACAACAATAAGGTCCATCAAGCCACACTTGAATAACAATCAAACAGGTTTCAGAGTATTCATTCACTTAAAAGACCATCATTGCAGCGCACTAGTACCTATGCAGAAATTCTTACATTCCTCCAAAATGAACAGTGCATCAAGTGATGAAAACTTCTGCTCCAATAAATACGATGCACCTGATACCTGCATCTATGCAGAAGACTCACCAGACAGCTTCCCCCAAAATCAAGACCTCGTTACAGGCAACACTGCGGTCATCGACAGTAACAACACAAATCGAAGCAATAGTCATTGCAGAGCACCCGTGCACATGTGACTAGATTGTAATCGGGCCTCTCACGAGCTGGGCGACAAAGCAAGCAAGCCTCGACCAAAAGACAAGAACCACATACAAATAAAACAAATAAATGTGCGAAGTCTCTTGTCTAAGCTAGACCAGATTAAACTTATGCTAAGGGATGAAGATGTGGATATACTCTGCCTTACAGAGACATGGCTGGCACCCAGCATGGTTAGCAACTTCAATCAGATAGATGGGTATGACTGTTCAAAAAAGACCGAGGTAAAAGAGGAGACGGTGCCTGTATCTATGCCAGAAAACAGTACACAACCAGGACATAATCAACTTGTGGATGTGGAGACGAAGTGGACGATGTTTGGATTACCGTCCAAGTACGAACAACTAAATCTTTTACTGTCGGAGCCATTTATAGGCCACGTAAAGCCAGCAACCAGTCAATCAGCCACATAGAATCCAATCTCCAGACATCAGCTACTCTGAAGAAGAACATGTATGTCTTAGGAGATTTCAATGACGATCAATTAAAACCTTATAAATTTGGCACAATTATTAAAAGATTAAAACTTGAGCAACTCATTGAAGAACCAACTAGAATCACGAAAGACAGTAGCTCATTGCTTAATCTGATAAGTACGAAGAATAGATCGTCTGTCATAATCACCAAGGTTTGTGAGTCACTTGCCGACCATCAGGAAATAAGCTGCCGGATCACAGTACGCAAAGAAAAACGGGTACCAGTCATCCGGACGCATAGAACAAAAGAAAACTACAAACGAGGTTCACTGAGGCGAGAGTTGTGAAACAGAATCCCATCCCTTAACAACATGCGCAAAACGGACGACGTGAATATTTAAGCGGCCATCTTCGCAGACACGTTCTCAGCAGCTCTCGACACTAGCACCGATAGTTGCAAAAAAATAACTCGCCCTCCAGTCAGCTGAATAACTCTTGAACTCGGCAGGAAATACAAAACCCAAAATATTTTTAAAAGTTTCTGAAAGGTCAAGCTAACCAAAATGGTGATAGAAGTAACACAGATTCAAGTGGCACGGATTTGACATGAATCGCGAGTTTTAAATGTCATGCGAGTGGTTTGCCAAACGATGAAATAACGCGTAAAAAAATAATAAGCAAAGCAAAGAGAGATGCGCACCTTGCTGAATTAGAAAAAGCAAAAAACAACCCGAAGCAGACTTGGAACATCCGTGGGAATATTGTGCCCCACAAGAAACCAAAAAAAGTCCTCAATCTTTGAAAACCCAGAAGAAATAGCAGAATCATTCAAAGAGTTTTTCGTTAACGTTGGAAAACACACATACGAAGAAGTGATGAACGAACACAACAAAACTTTCTCGGTGGTTCGCAAAACCCCGGTAATGCATAGGCTAACTTGGTTCACAGTTCCATCTCATAACGACTCATCCACCAATAACGACCAAATGTGGACACAGAGCCCGGTAAGCAGACTGGGAATTGTTTCGGCTATTTTCGCGCTTAAAAATACCAATTCGTGTGGGAACGATAGAATAGCATTACAGTACCTCAAAGACGGGTTACAAATTATTTTGCAATATCTCCAGCTGCTCATCAACGCATCCATTGTAACAAATACCTTCCCTCAAACTTGGAAACATGCTCTAATCAAAGCTATCCATAAAAAAAGGGGAGGTAAACGACCCTTCAAATCACAGACCCATAAGCCTCCTACCAGTCACCTCAAAAATCCTGGAAAAGATCATTGCACGTCAACTTCTTGACTACCTAGAAGAGGCGAACCTGATCAATGAATGTCATAATGCATACAGACGGAAGACTTCTACTGGAGCCGCGCTACTGAAAATCTCCGAACTCGTATACAAAGCTATAAACAAGAAACAGTCTATCATTACTCGTGCTGCTGGACCTCTCTAAAGCATTTGATATTGAAAATCACAATATTTTGCTGCAAAAACTGATACAACTAAACATCCAATCACCCTGGTTTGAAAGCTATCTCAGGCAGCGGTCCCAGTCTGTCAGTCTGACGTGTTAGATGGGAAAATCACCACTTTTCCAAGACAGGTAAATTTCGGGGTTCCACAAGGATCGATTCTCGGATCGGTTCTTCTCCTTCTGTTCATCAATGACATTAACTGTGGAAACCCTCTCGGTAATGCCAGAATGACATTATACGCGGACGATGTTCAATTGCTGTTCGTTAGACCAGCAAACGAATAAGAAAAGCTGAAGAATGACGCAGAAACAGCGCTGACCCACATAAATAATTAGTATTCTTCAAATGGGCTTAAAGGAAATACAAGTAAAACACATTGCATTATCCTGGGATCCAAAGCAAACACACGGAGAGTTCCAGAAAATTTTACTGTTGACTGTATGGGCAAAAAAATCCCTCTTGACAACGCAGTCAGAAGTCTAGGAGTGTGGCTTGATCCCAATATGACCTTTGGACATCATGTTGATAAGCTCTGTTCCAAACTGAATGGTACACTCATGTTTCTCAGTCGAACGAAGAAACAACTCGACTTCAAGTCCAGACTTCTCGTAATCAATGCTCTGATTTTTCACATTTAAACAACTGCCCTACCATTTGGGGTAAGTGCACGAAAACACTACTTTCAGACATTCAACACAGCATAAACTTCACCGCAAAAGTAGCTCACGATGGGAATTTTAGGAAGAGCGATCACGTGACACCAATTCTAAAGAAACTTGGGTGGCTGAATATCCAAGAACGACTAGACCTGAGCGAAGCAGTACGAGTTTTTAAAATTCAGAACAAGCGCTCTTGTTTCAACGGTGTTGTATTGACAACTCGAAAAGCGGCCCATCAACGATCAACATGAAATGAAAATAGCATTGACACAGAGTTCAGAATAATAGAGATCGGGGCCAAAGCTTTCACTATTTCATGTCCAAAGAGCTTCAACAAGCTACCAGCTGACATTCAGAATGGCGCAACCCTATCTTCTTTTAAGCAGAAATGTACCACTCTATTGCTTGCTCGCAGACAGGGGCAGGCAGAGTTAAACAATCGATGACGATTAACGCATAACTGGTAACGTAAAACTATATTTTCCAGCTCGCTCAGAGCATCAACACTACCACCCACCCTGTCAACGAAACACTAACATAACCTCACTTACTATGTTTCTCTGATCGCTTTTTCTATTTGTCTTTGTGCGAATAGCAGCTGCCAATTCAAACACGGTTGTACTGTGGCAGAATCTTGCAATTTCACCTCAGCGTGCCCTGTCCCTATTGACTTGACTTCGCATCGTTCTGTCCCTAAAATAAATTATCTGTGCCGTCGCGGACAATTGTTTCATACGCGATGTAGATATATATGTGTCTTCGTGCAAAAGGTGTGTACTCTGTTACCGTGCCGCAAAAATACCACACTCGTTGTTGTATGAATGCATTTTTTATATATACTATGCCAGTGGTTCTCTAACTCACGTAGATCCACTCATACCGTCGCATTCTTTGCTATTTAATTGATTGGGCTGTGGGTCTGAATAAAAAGTTCATACTAATTACTATGCAAAATATATTAATGTCAAATAGAAACATTTTATTTCATCAGGATTTAACGCACACTTGTTGCGGACCTCAAACCTACTATGATAGCCCTTCCGTTGTGACACGTTACAGAGAGCTTATTGTTCCACGAGAACCACACACGCGTGTGCACGAGGATTTTTTATTTTATTTTATTATAATTATGATATTTGCTCTGTTTTGTGTTTTTTGTTTTGTCAGTGACTCTCTGCCCCACATAGATCCAACCATACCGTCGCATTCTTTCCTACCCAATGAATTAGGCGTATAGCTGAATTAACAATTCCCACTCTAATTGACTGTTATATAAGAGATCCTAATGTTCAGAACGGAACACCTTATGTCAACGGAGAGTGCATATTTATAGTGTACATTAAAACTTAACCCTGACAGCTTTCTCGTCGTGACATGTCTCGGCAAGAGTCTTGTTCGTATGTTCAGCTAGGAAAGTGAACTGCATCCCACCGCTCGCACACAGCTCCAATTACTCAGTAACAGGTTCTTATCTTGTTCATTTCACCGATCTTAGATTTACTTTGTATGAATTGATTGCTAAAAAGAATAAAATACCATCTGTGTATGATTAAACTTTTTTATTTTATTTCATTTTTTATTATTCCAATATTGATTAAGCAAATATCGGCCATTTTCATTTGTAAATTACATAGATTGTTTGAATATTATCCGTGATCCAAATTATTTTGAATTTGAAACGATTCAACTTCACTTTTACATGTTAATCGTACCCCAATCTAACCTTACCTAATCTAACATAACTTGACAAAAAATTATGTATTATTTAACAAGTTTACATTCATATGTATGGTATTCATTCATTGATTTATACATGTGAAGCTCTCCACCGATTCTGAAGATCACTTTTACATGTGTTATTTTCTTTCGTGGTCACTCCCAACCCGTATTAGTAAGCAGAGAGGCCCCATTTCAAACGTAGATGGATTGAATGTTACAAGTGATTTATGTTTGGAACCAGTTTCACACAAACGAACACTTTGTCTCTACATCCTTTGATGACTTGCACCTCTAATTAGCTGTTTGTTTCCGATAATTTTCATATTCTAGACGATGACTTCGTTGGAGATGACGCCACAAATTTCTTGTTGATTTATCTGTATTCAAATTTACTTCCCTTCTGCACAGATTACACACCCCATCCCCCCATTTATACTGAAATAGCGCTAACTCAAGCTATACACCATCGGTTCAGAACAGAATCACATCGTCGACAGAGCAATATTTGATCCGACTCGAATTTATATCCTATCAATTTGTAACACATCCAGAACATTTACCCCCCCTCCCCCACCCAGATTCTGTCAGTTCTTAATTTGTGATGATTACCAGTTTGTGCGTCGTTTCATGCCTTGAAACATATTCTACTGACTTCAGCATACCTTTGATAGCTCCGACTGACACGATGTATTTAGTGCTTAACTTGTTGAGCTTTAGGCTAATGGAATCATTTAATCAAAGATTTACATGATTTATTGGTATGTTAATTAGTATTATTTACAGATCTTGCTTGCATCATCAATGATATCTCCCTGTTGTTTTTTGGATTTAACACAGCATGGTTCGGACATCCAGCCATATACATTATCAATAAATTTCAGGTTTCTCTCAAAATCCTCCAGATACTCCATCAAATATTTAGTGCAAATACCGAAGGAGGTGCCATTCCCGTGATTCCACACGTGTATTGCTTGTTCTTCTTGTATTTTAATTATTCGATAAATATCCGATTCGAAGTCATTCTGATCTTCATCCTTGAGAAAATGTTGCATGCAAACCTGATCTTCTTTTGTTTCTAGACACAATTTGTTTTCCACTACTTCAGCTTTATTACAGTCATGATGATGATTTTCCACATGGATCATGTAAATTTCGAGATTTGCTTTCTTATTTTCTTTAAAATTTCTTAAATACGACTGCAACTCGTCGACATTAGTTACCCAACTCCTGCTTCATTTTCCCTTTATTCATGTATGAATCATATCTTCCACCCTTTTGATTCTTGTTTCACCCATTCTGAGATAACTGTCATTTTCAACACTAGTCAAAATTTGTTCGATCCGGCTCATATCATCTACGGAGATTTATTTTCCCAAGATACGTAAATAAATTTTTAATAATAAATATAAATATAACAATAAATAAGATAAATAAAAAGATAAATCAACAAGCAATTTGTGACGTCATTTCCAACGAAGTCGTCGTCTAGAATCTAAAAATTATCGGAAAGAAAAGACTAATCAGAGGTTCAAGACGTCAAAGAATGTAGTGGCAGAAAACGTTAAAGTAAATTAGATAGACCTGGTGTGCGACGAAATGTTCGGTTTGAAACTGGTTACAAATATGATTCCCATGTAACATTCAATCCATCTCAGTTTGATACATGACATCTTTGCTAACTAATACGGGTCGCGAGTGACAACGAAATAAAATAACATTTATGTAGAAATGATATTTAGAGTCGGTGCAGAGCTTCATATGTATAAATTAATGAATGAATACCATACATACAAATGGAAACTTGTGTAATAATATATAATTCTTTGTTAGGTTAGGTTAGATTAGCTTCGGTTATATTGGGGTACGAATAAAATGCATAAGGGATGTTGAATCGTTTCAAATTCAAAATAATATGAATCCCGGATAGCATTTAAACAATCGATGTAATTTACATATGAAAAATGGGCGATATTTGATAAATCAAGATTGGATAAGTGAAGTCGAACCGCTAAAGATAGATCAAAATGTAGAGGCACGTGAAGAGATTCATACCATACGAGCGAGATAACAAAGGTTTGACGCCAGTCAACAGGCCCCGTTACGTATCGCATTGAGAGCTATAAAGAACGAATAATACATCTGTCTGTTATGGCAACCCTCTTGTCCAAGATGACGTACATTGTGGAATAAATCG
>SDVV010000719.1:0-29434 GCA_016164225.1 Gammarus roeselii
ATTTCTCTGCCATACCCAAAACATTCATTGAAAACGCAATGAACGAGAATGAACTAGCATGTAACCAAACAAACAAGTAATGTGAATAAGATACAGAGACATGTAGGTGACATAACTGAAACCTATAGTGAATGATGTTTAATACTTCAACACGAATACGCTACAGTACATACAAAATCTGATGAAATTAGCCTCAACTGAGTCCAAAACAGGGTTAAATTAACATCTCTTTAACTAAAGTAACCACGGCTAAATCGTAACAGAATGCCATGAATACATATAAAACTACCACAATGATGCAACAACCGACCCATTATGCCTGAAATAATGTGGAAGATGCAAACCTAAAATACCCTAAAAGGCCTAAAACTGTAGGAGATAACTGATCAAAATTCCAAAACAAAACAAATTCATCATAAATCAGTCAATCTTTACCAAGTATACATAACATAATATTTTAACTTACAGTAAATCCATATCGTTCAGGTATTTTCGATATTGGAAAACCGCGTCAATGGAATACTGATATAACTGTTCCAAAACTGGATAATGCAATATGGGGTAGAAAGATTCTCGACCGTAGCTGCTGCAACAACCCACAACTTATACCTCATCTCGCCAATAATCAGATTAAAAAAACATACTATTCCTATAGATAATATATACATATGAAATAAATAGATGGAAAACACATAACATTGACTAAAATTCAATTTCAGGTTGGTACCATACAGGGTTGATCGCACACAAAGGGTGCAAAAAGAGATATAAAACATACCTACCACACTGATCCAATAAAAAAATATTTAGTGATAACTGAACAAAACAGGCACAATATCCCAACCCCAACCGCTGCGAATCCACCAATCAAGCATCGAATGAGTCAATTATACTCTTAATTGGTTCTTCTCCAGGAAAGATTCAGTCATTCATAAATTTTGTATCTATTTTCCTCCGTCGGATATCGCACAGAAAAGGAAAAATGAATGTAGAAGATACTGCAGGAGTAAGTAAAGCATAGCGCAAAGGTACTGATTAAAACAATTGGACAAAAATAGCAATAAACTAATTGAATCTATGCCACATGTAAAATTGATCAACAGCAAGCAACGTAGAAAATGATATCGTGGTTGAAAATTCATCATGAAGGTATCCGGAAAGTGGGGCTTTTTGATTTATAATACTACACATAAATTATTATAAATAAAATTCTTTTAAATTTATGTTTGTTACCCCAAAAAACATTCAGAGGACACAGCATTGAAAATACAACGAAGTTGCAGCCCCCCCCCCATGCATTCAAATTGCTAATACCTTTATTAAATATATAACTTATTAACATGTGAAAGCTTTCCACTCACTGAACCCTGTCCTACCCTTCGCCCCCCCCGCTCCCCGTTTCTGCGCGAATCCCCGTACGGCCGCTTGAGTCAAGGTTGCATGAGTTGCGCCCTACCCCCCGCCCACCAAAAGTGACTCTAGAATGCCGTTTTCGTTGTTATATATACTACTGGTAACTGACGGCTTTGATTTGTCTTCGATACGTCCCTGCATTTGAGCGTGAATGTATGAAAGGACGTAAGCCACACCCCCTTCCAGGGGGATTTGGCCCGGTGTCTGTATCTGTATGATACCAATGAGTGTACGGACAGTTTCGAAGCAGCCTACGGGAAAGCCCGTACGCTTGGGGAACTGTTGGCCCAGTGATATGGCAGTGGGAAGACTGCCAGTCATATCATCTATGAAGGGTCGTGCTACAGAACAGGACGGTTGGCGTAGAATCCATACCTGCAGGACTTTGTAATGATCTCTTTAGCAATCAATCTCTTTAGCGATCAACTAACGAAATGAAATATTACGTATGTCAGTCGACTGATGAGCTTCCTGCATGAGGCTGTATAGTAACATATTGTAGGTAATTATTATATAAGATAGTCGAGGTATCAGAATTCTGTGGAGTATTTGTAGTTAAAGAAATATTGGAGCTATTGTGTGTCTGTTTCAACTACGTTCTACATCATTATTACCAATCTAATTAAACAAACATATTTTTCCGCCAGCCGTTTGCGTTTGGTACCCCGTTTGGGCTTCGGTCTGCGGAGGACTCGGATCGACTCAAACTGATGCTTAATCCAGGCCAGGCTCTCTTCATAGGACTTGAATGTCAAATCGCATACGTGGGTACTTGCACCAACTACTTGTGGGCTGATGGAACAGGTGAGTTCTGAATCGGAAGGTACCTACAGCGTCAAACATTGGAAGGTAGACTTATATGATTATTTGCGAGAAGCACCATGCAAGAAGACAACAACAGAACTTTTGGCTCAAACTAGGTTGCCTTATGATAGTAAGTAGAGAAGTTCTGAAGTTGAACGTCTATGACAACAACATGTGTCTGCGTATTTGCTGTTTTACAAAATCAAGAAAGGGAAAAGTTGTAAAAGGAAATAGCGTTTAACGATGATACTCGAAACAACACAAATCAGTACCTGAAGAGCAAGTCACCGACCCACACGATATTGCTCTGAGATTGTCAGGTCACAGTTTCATTCCTCGTCAAATCCATGCTGACCGGTGTCATTGCTGGACAACGTTTTGCAACAAGCAGGTACCAATGCTGGGCACCTTTTTTACCGTGCTAGTGCCAATGCCGAGCACTATATTAACCGTACGGTTAATATAGAATGTTATATAACTGGGAGCTATTTAGAGGCGACTTTGGTAGAATTTGTCGAGCCGTGACTTGAACGTTTCAACTGTAACGTTTTTTACAACTTCCGTTGGAAGTCTGTTCCTTTCCTCAACAACCCCATACGTGAAGAAATTGCTCGGAATGTCAAGTGTGAAACGCTGATCACTTATTTTGTATCCATTATTCCTGGTCACTCCGTTCACCTCTACAGTGAAAAGGCTCGCTCGCTCGACGGTTTCCTGACCCTTGACAATCTTTCACACTTCTATCATGTCGCCTCTGACTCGAAGTTTCTCTAGCGAATAAAGATTGAGTTCACAAAGCCTGTCTTCGTACGATTTATTCCGCAGCGAAGGATGAGTTTGGTAGCTCTACGTTGAACCTTCTCAAGTTTAATATCGTATTTTCCAAGAAATGGAGACGAGAATTGAAAGGCATACTCGAGATGCGGTCTAACAAATGTATTAAATAACTTGAGCAATATGTGTTGGTTTTTGTACGAGATAATGCGGGATATCATATCTAGCATTTTGCTGCCTTTCTTGGCAGCATCGTTACATTGCTTGCTGTTTTTTAACTCATTACTAATGATGACACCATTTGCCACTTCTCTGACCAATCAACAATTTTGTTCAAGTCTAGTTGGACCTGCTGACGCTCTAGTTCAGTTTGCACTTTTCCTCCGACCTTAGTATCGTCTGCAAACCTGCTAATGTTTGGGAGTACGTTACTATCGAGATCGTTAATGAATGTTATAAAGAGAACTGGTCCTAACACGGATCCTTGAGGCACGCCGCTTGTAACATTACCCCAGAGGGAGGAAGCTCTGTTAAGTACAACTCGCTGCCGTCTTTCCATAAGCCAGTATTTTATCCAGTTGTTAAGCTCGCCTCGAATACCGATGCTGTGCAATTTACTAATTAGGTGTTTGTGAGGGACTTTATCAAAGGCCTTTTGAATGTCAAGGTAAATGATATCGATTGGAGATTTTGTGTCGTGGATTTTGATTATATTTCAGAAAAAGAGTAGCAGATTCGTAAGACAGGAATGGTTGTTTCTAAAGCAATGCTGGGAGTCGCCAATCAATTTATTTGATTTTAAGAATTCTGTAATTTTATCCGTTATCAAACTTTCCATCAACTTGCTAATGACTGAGGTGAGACTAATTGGACAATAGTTGCCGGTACACTTTTTATCCCCTTGTTAAAAAATTGGAGTAACATTGGCCTATTTCCATTCAATGGGACAGGTGCCATTTGTGAGAGATTGGGTGAAACTGTTTGATAAATGTTCGGCGTTTTTGTTTCTAGTCTCTTCTAGAATTCTGGGATAAATTTGGTCTGGACCTAGAGATTTGGTGACTTTCAAATTATCTATATATTTAATTTCTTCGGCGGAGGAAAAGTTCACTGTGGTGAGGGCTCCAATTCGTTTTGTCGCTATGATATCCTCAGGATTAGGAATATCCTGATTCTCTAACGTAAATGCAGAACAAAAGTATTCATTAAGTAGAACACTCATTTTGGTGTCGTCGATTTCTAGCTCATCAACATTGTTCTCAAGAGGCCCCATTACAGATTTCGATTTTTTTGCTCGAAACAAAACTAAAAATTGTTTCGGATTAGTTTTGGCATTGGCAGCAATTTCATTTTCATAATCTTTCTTCTTACGTTGCAAGACCCTCTTTTGATCTCGTCTTTTAATCTTGTATTCATTTTTTGCTACGTTGTCATGTGGATGTCTCTGCTTTATCGAATGTTCTCCTTTCTTTCGTGAATGAAGGCGCTGCAATTCTCCTTTCCAGTACTTGGGCTGATAGACTGCTGTTCGCCTGTTTTTGCGCGGGATATGCTCATGTTCAATATTGTTAAGGGCAGTCAAGAAATTGTCAAGCGATTGATTGACATCTTACCCGGCGGTTATATTTGCTGACGCCATTGACTCTCATAAGCCATCAAAATTAGATAATCTGAAGTTAGGGATGTTTTCATCTCGAGCTCTATCAAAAAACAGATACAGTTGTGGTCACTAGTTCCGAGTGGTTTGCCTACTACGACGTTAGTGACATGATAGTCGCTTGAACTAAATAGTAGATCAAGAATGTTGCTACCTCTTGTGGGTTTACAAGTGTTTACAAGTGTATGAAGACAACAACAGGCTTTTTAGCCCAAACTGGGTTGCTTTTTGATTGTAAGAAGGTAAGTTCTGAAGTAGAACGTCTAAGATAGCATCTTGTGTCGGTGTATTTTCTGTTTTAATAGATCAAGAAAGTCAAAGTGTGTTGAAGGAAATAACATTCAACAATGATTCTCGAAACAACTCAAATCAGCACCTGAAGATAAGCCACCGACCAAATCAACACCCACGGTGTTGATCTGAGATTGTACAGTTTCATTCCTCGAACACCAAATTACAACGAGCAGGTACCAATGCCGGGCACCTTATTTACCGTGCTAGTGCCAGTGCCTGACACTAATTTAACCGTATGGGTGTCAATGCCGAACACCATTTTTTACGAATATACTGGTGAAAGTGCTATAAATGAGAGCTATTTAGCGGCGATTTTGGTAGAATTTATCAAGCCGTGACTTAAACGTTTCGATTCTATCGCTGTTCAAAATTTCCGCGGGAAGTCTGTTCCAATCTTCGACAACCCTATACGCGAAGAAATTACGCGTGATATCGAGTGTGAAACGCTTGCCAACAATTGTGTATCCATTATTTCTGGTCTTTTCGTTCGCATCGAAAGTGAAAAGGCTTGCTCACTCGACATTTTCCTTACCCTTCATAATCTTCTTTACTTCGATCATGTCACCTCTGACTCTACGTTTCTCTAGCGCATAAAGGTTGAGTTCGCGGAGTCTCTCTTCGTACGACTTATTGCGCAGTGAAGGGATTAGTTTGGTAGCTCTACGTTGGACCTTCTCTAATTTAATAATGTATTTTCTGAGGTATGGGGACCAGAATTGGACGGAATACTCAAGGTGCGGTCTAACAAAGGCAGTGTATAACTTGCGGATACTATTTCTGCTATTGTACGAGGTTGTGCGGGACATCATGCCTAACATTTTATTGCCTTTTTTGGCTGCATCATTACATTGCTTTGTGCTTTTCAAGTCGTTTCTAATTATGACACCTAGATCTCTCTCTTTAATGACTGGTATCAGTTTGTTTCCGGACATTGAATATTCGTGTTTAGGGTTTTGGTGACCAATGTGCATAACTTTACGCTTGTCGATACTGAATTTCATTTGCCACTTTTCTGACCATTCAACAATTTTGTTCAAGTCTGATTGGATCTGCTCACACTTGATTTTGGTTTCCACTTTTCCTCCTAGCTCGGTATCGTCTGCCAACTTACTAATGTTCGAGAGTACGTTGCTGTCGAGATCGCTTATGAATATTATGAAGAGAACTGGAGCTAACACAGATCCTTGGAACACGCCGCTTGTAACTTTACCCCAATTGGAGGAAGCCCAGTTAAGTAAGACTCGCTGCCGTCTGTTCGTGAGCCAGCATTTAATCCAGTTACTCAGCTCACCTCGGAGACCGATGCTGTGAGATTTCGCCTCGTTACATTCAATATAATTCCCGAAAAATAGCAGCAGGTTCGTCAGGCATGAATGATTGTGTCTAAAGCTGTACTGAGAGTCCCCTATCATCTGGTTTGATTCTATGCATTCTGTAAATTTACCCGTAATCAAATTTTCCAGCAATTTGTCAATGACTGAGGTGAGACTAATTTGATGGAATTGCAGGGACACTTTTTGTCCCTTATTTCAAAAATGAGGGTAACGTTGGCCTCTTTACATCCAGAGGGGCAGGTGCACTTTGTGAGAGATTGAGTGGAAATGGCGATTTCATTCTTAGTTTCTTTCAGTACTCTGGTCTGAAGTGGTCTGGACCTGGAAATTTTGTAACTTTCATTTTATGATAACTTCGTAACGTCAGAGGAAATGTTCCCTGCTCTGAGGGCTTCAATTCGTCATTGCGCTATGATAACTGAGGATTAGGAATATTTAAACTTTCTTACGTCATTAGGACACTAATTTTAGTGTGGTCGTTTCTAGCTCACCAATAACTGATATTGATTTTTGTTGCTCAAAATATAGTTAAAAATTGTTTCGGATTAGTTTTTGGCGTTGGCCGTAACTTCCTTTTTGTAAGTGTTTTTCCCACGTTTCAAGACTTTCTTTAGAACTTTTCTGCTGATTATGAATTTATTTTCTGCAACGTCGTCATGTGGGTGTTTCTGTTTAGTCGAGTACTTTGCTTTTTTAACGATGCGATTCCCCCTACCAGTGCAGTCAAATAATTGTTCAGCGATTGATTGCAGTCCTGTCCTAGTGCTGTATTCGTTGACGCCATTGACTCTCTGAAGTCATCAAAGTTAGCTAATCTAAAGTTACGATCTTTTTCGCAGTTCAATGAAGTTTTCAACTCGACATCTAACATGAAACGGATACAGTTATGGTCACTAGTTCCGAGCGGTTTGCCCACTTTGACGTTCGTAACATGAGAGTCACGCGTTTGCCCTAAATAGAAGATCAAGGATATTGCTACCTCTTTTAGTGTCCTTATTACTTGGATCATGAACTTATCGTCAGCAAATTCAATCAGTCGTTCTAGGGGCAGTACATTCGTCTATTTCTCAATCAATGTCAGGTATATTGAATTCTCCAAGCACAATACTGTTTTGTGCTGTGACGACATCGACCAGGGTGATGTAAAGATCGATATGATCTGCAACGATCCTCATTAGGGGACAATCAACTAGTGTGATTTGTCACTTTAAAAGTTTACCGACTACTTGAATTGATATTTTTCGTGTTTGCTGCTTAGAATATAAACTTCTATTATTTGTTTATTGTTTTTTACCAGGAACAATTTACTCCTCCACCCTCATGGCCTGGTCTATCTCTGGGAAATAGTGAGTCACCCGGGAGAGTGAATTCGCCTAGATAGTTTTTGGTGTTCGAATGCATTCATGATTCTGTGATTGATATTATGTCAATCCCATCGTTCATTGCCTGGATTCCCAATTCGTCGATTTTATCTTAGAGACTCCTAGCATTTACTTAGTAGCATTTGAGAGTATCTCGACTTCGATTCCTACCAGAAGCTTTTCGGTCTTGGTCAGAGGCTGCTGTGGGACTTTTATGGGCTTTTGTGTTGGTAGTGGATCAATTGTTGATGACTGTTCCTCTATCGTTGCTGCTACGTTCGAGATTACTGCTGGCAGGGTCAGGGCATATGTGATTACTGCTGGCTCTGGCGAAGGCCGTCGAGTCGTTCGGTCGAGCAATAACGGCGTAGTCTTGTGTTGGGTATCGAGATTTTTTTTTAAATCTATTTTTCTTAGATGAGACCAGCGCCGATGTTCTGAAAGATGTTTTCGATGGTATCGAGCCCGGACCTGTCTATGGTGATTCGTAGAAAGTTGCTATACGATTGTTTAGATATATCATCTTGCTCAACTTGTATCTTTGATGTGGATGGGGCAGGATGTCAGTGACATTGATTTTTGCGTGTGATCGTTTAATATGTTTTAGCATGGCTTCGTACCTTTCCCATGTCTTTTCCGTCTGTGCCACCACGTCTATTGCTCCGACTTGGAGTATAAGTGGTTTAGAAGAAGTTTTTTTCCCTTATTGACTATGTCTTCAATCTCTTCAATTACCAAGTCTGGTTTACCAAGCATTTTCAGTTGAGCGCCTTCTTTTCGCTGATTTCATTTGAAAGAGGTGACATTGTAATCGCCACTCACATCAATTTCCTCTGTATTCTGATAGTCCAATTCAGCGGGCACTACATGGAGACGATTACGCGTGTCCGTTCGGATGTGGCGAGACCGTGATCCATCGTGTGATGCTTTGTCACAGACTGGCTGTCTCCTGTTTACTACAGTTGAGCACAGTGCCTGGCGGTCATTGATCGCATTTTCTATCGATTTGATGCGATTGTTGGTCTCTGCGTCTAGAGCTGTGAGATTCTTGGCCGATTCAGAGTCTAAGTGCACTTGAAAATTCATTTACTTGATTTTAGGTGGTCTTCGCATTTTTTTTGGCTGCAACGAACTCGCTGTTTATCATAACTATGAATTCGCGAAACTGTTTCTGTGCACTTTTAAATTCTAATTCAACATTAAGCAACCAAGTGTCGGCGTCAACTGCCTCTGCAGAGGGTGTGGCGTTTGAAGCACGAGGGAACGTGCTTTCAGTTGCTTAATTTCTTCGGCCTGTCGGCCGAATTTACAGGTCTGTAGTTTTGCACTCCCCATTTAGAGGCTTATTTCGCGTTTGTATAGGAGAACTACTACAAAGTTCATCGACAGCAGCAACACAAACTGTAGCAATAGTTATCGTAGAACACTCGTGCATGTGTGACTAGATTCTAATCGGGTCCCCCGTGAGCCGGGCGACCCGCATAAATGTGCGGAGTGTCTTGTCTAAGATCAACCAAATCAAACAAATGCTAAGGGATGAAGATGTGGATATACTGTGCCTTACTGAAACATGGCTGGCATCCAGCATGGACAGGAACTTGATCATATAGATGGGTATGAACTGTTCAGAAAAGACCGAGGTAAAAGAGGAGGCGGTGTCTGTATCTATGCCAGAAACGAGTCCACAGCTCGGACATTAAAAATGGTGGGAATTGGGGACGAAGTTTACCTTGTTTGGATTGCCGTCCAGGTGAGAAAAACTGAATAAATTATTGTCGGAGCCATTTACAGGCCACCCAAAGCCAGCAACCAGTCAACCAGCCACACAGAATCCAAGCTCCAAACATCAGTTAATTTGAAGAGGAGCATGTGCGATAAAGGAGATTTCAATGACGGTCAATTAAAACCTAATATATTTGGCCACTCAATTATAGCAGCCCTTGTCTGCTGATTACTTGACCGACTAGAACAGCGCCGTAGGTGCGGCGGTGTATACCGCTTCCCTCAAGCCTAAGGGTTCGGGATATCACGCCCAACCGTCACTCTGTCTGCACCTAAAGTCGAAATTATAGGAAAGAATTTGATGTTACAGCCTAGCGTAGCGGAATCTGGTGACCCTACGACGAGCGTGCAATTGCCTACCTAAGCCTAGCCGGAGAAGGTTTACCGTCCTGGAGCGAGTAGCGGCTCGAATGCATTGGCTAGGGGTGTTGGAACGAGACTGAGCCGACCCAACACCAACTCTTTCTGATTTTGTAATGTAATGTACGTATAAATGCTGCCTTTCTTCAATTTGATATGGTGGCCACTTGCAGCCAGATAATTTGTCTGGCGGTATTTCCGGTGATGGTGCAAACCGAATAACGTGCGGTACAGTGAATTAGTGTGCTTCCAGAGCCTGTGGTGAGAGTTTCTGTAGTGGCTCCGCGACACACAGACCCAGATTTTTTTAATGTTTCGTTTGTGACGTGTATTTATTTTTGAATAGCATAAATTTGGCTAGCGCACACCTTACTAATGAGGAAAATGACAGAATAATAGCCTGGAGATAGAAGAATGTGTCAATCAAGGAAATTTGTCACTGTTCTCGCCGTGAAAAATCAAAAGTACAGCGTTGCTGAGTGCATCCAAAAGTCTCACGTCGAACGCTGTTCCTACTCACCAAAGTCTTCCTGGACACTCTCGAAAGGCTACCAAAGCTATGAACAAGCTTTTGAACCGTGAAGTAATCAAGTATCCTTGCTTAACCGCCTTACAGTTTAAAGTAAATCACCCCGAAGTTCAAAAAAACCATGTCCGCACTGTCAGAATAAGCTTCAAAAGCACCTCAAACTCCCCTTCATCTCTCTAGCAGAACTGCAGCTCGTAAGCCTCTGTTAAATGATAGCATGCACAAAGCTAGTCTGGCTGTTGCTAATATATATTAGGATGGGACATCAGAACAATGGTCCAAGGTCATGATGACTGACGAAAGCACCTTACAATCGCTTAGTAACATGCCTGGTAAGGTCACACGTCCCTCTACGGCAAGTCGAGATGACCCTTGGTAGGCCATACCCATCGTGAAGCGTCCTGTTTCTGTTGGGTGTGTTTCGAAGTGTTTCAAAGTGTTATGGTTTGAGGCTGTTATAGAGGTTTTACTGGTAGGGGCGTTCTTGATTTCTTAAAAAACGCAACAATGGATGCAAACTGCAACCTCAAAGTTCTGAATGACCATTTGATACATTTTCTTCCAATCCACCAATCCTGCTTCTTCATGCATGGCAGCGCACCGTGTCACAAGGCGGGAAAAGTGACAGAATAGCGTGTAGAAAATGATATTGCCGTGATACAGGGGCATGTGAGTAGCCCAGACTTGAATCCCATCGAAAATTGTTGTCTCGTTCTGAAAATTGAAGTGGCTGAAACAAATCTGGCGTCTTTTGATAATTTCAAGGAAGTGATCCGGAATCTGTGGTGTTCGGAGATACAACCAGCGTATTTCAAGAAACTGGTGACAGCATGCCAGAACAACTTAAAATGGTCATCGAGGACAAGGGAAACATTGATAAGTTCTAATGTGCATCATTTCATGGAGTAATATCTTGAATAATTTCACTCTAATGACAGTTTTTGCAAAAAATTTACGTTTTTCATGTGAAGTCTCAAGGCTATTTCACCGCCGTCCGTGAAAGCCCAACTCTGAAAGCGAAACAGTCGATAAGGATGGTACTGAAACTGTGTGTAACCAAAGTCTACTCTTCCTACTCAAGGCCGCTAAGAGGCGCAATGCGAAAGCTAAGAGTCTATTGAGGTTGGCAGTGACCAAGAGCAAATCCCAAGCCCTCTGCTTATGGCCTTGTCCAGTCCCTCCAATTCAAAGGCATTGCCTCCCCTCTCTCCATGTTCCATTAGCACATGGCAGCTCATCAGTGGCGACCACTATGTTTACACCGGCAAAGAATGCTTCCACTAAGATACTTGCAGAGTGCATCGGCGAAATGATGGCCGGAAAGGCATCATCTTGGGCCTTTCTGAATTCCAAGCCCCTCAAAACTCACTGCTATCGTGATTTGGTCCCATGGCCTATGACCCAGTCAAAGGTTTGACGCCCTCATCACTGCATCCCTCAGTACTAAATCAAAGCTCTCAAAGCATTTAGCGTACTTGAAGGCGTGAAAGGATCTCAACACATTTTTTAATACAGGTATGGATGAACAATTCTTCAACAAGACGAAGGCTTGGTGACTCAATTAACTCTAAGCGCGGAACCATTCGCTCCAGGTCGTTTTGCTCAACTCTCAGAGCACCAAGCATGCCCTGCTCCGAATGTGGAACTCCTAACAACGTGCACTGACTGTTTGGACTACCTTAACATCGGGTAATACCAATTTGAAACGTCTTCTGGTATGCCCCACCTCTTGCGGTGAGCGGTAATGAATAGTAAACTCACCTTTTTGACTACTTACATCCAGCTCGATAGCCTGCAGCTGGTCTATCAATCGCTGCACGTCCAGTAAGACTTTTACAGGTGCATCCCTAGTGTGGCATCATCCAGATATCAAACACAGAACTCTTGACTCCTCAGTACGGGCCACCTCATCAACCCCGGGCGAGAACAAATCCCGTCAGACTGGATTGCCCTTATGGAAGCAAGTGGCATACTGCAACACATCATGGTTGCGAGTAGACTCATCAAAGCAGCCTGAATGTATACCGCGGGCAAAATTTCGAGCGGCTGTCAGAAAGGTGTCTTATCAGACACAGTTAAAAAGATTATTCATGTCAATTTTAAGAAGCCAATCTTGTGATTACAGCCCCCTATATACGCCCTGGCAGCAGCAGCCCCAACCTCACACCCTCCTTTGGTTGATAAACCCAATTGTATGGGTCGCAACTCCCAGACGAGTCCTACAGACTGAGGCCTAACTCATATCTTTGTTTATTGAGGCCCGAAGGCCTCGATAGATGTCTCCAACATTTATTTCTGAAGGCCCCCATACATAGGGAGACCCCAGGCCCCAGCTTCGCTCGCCAAAGGTTGTGGCATCCAACCATATCTTCTGCCGCTTCCAGCCGCTGCTGGAGTCACGGCCTACCTTAACAAAAGACCTGATCAAAAACTCCCCGAGTTGATAGGCCTGCAAGCTAATTGAACACTTAAAGCATTGCCATGTGGCACCGTAAGTTCAAGCTTTTATTTCAACCAGAGCTTTTAGGGAGGGTGCCCGGAGGCGGCGATAACCTGTTGGACTTGTAAATAACGCTGGACTTCTAGATAGCGTTGGCTAAAAAAGATAACGGTTACGACGAGACTGATTTTCTTGTTTATGTTCTCAGCTGCATTGACAGCGCCACCAGCCTCTGCATTAGTGCTAGGCAGGTAACTTGTCGCAAAGGTGTATACGCGGGTGCAATCTCAACATAGGGCTTTCTCTCAAGTAAAAGGGAAGTTTGTAACGCACTCAGGCCGCGTATGGTCGCTTCGATCGATACCGGGCTCTTGAATCATACCATGGGCAACGTAATGCGGAGCTCATTCAATCAGAACCTATCTTGGTAGCCAGCCTGCGTCAAGGTGTTCGCGACTGTTACTGGGCGGATACCACCGTCCTTCTTCATCAATGCGCTAATAGTAGCCCCGTAGAAAGTGGCAATTATGATGAGGGGAACCTAACCCCTAAGTACCATTACTGGTGAATTCGGTCAGGCGCGACAGCAAACGTGCTCCCGCCTCTCGACGAAGCCGTGTACCTCCCCTCCACCCGTGGAACTTGTCAAAAATTAAGATATGGCCCTACGGATGGATATCAACCTCAGGGGTAACTGTGGGGCTCGGATAATCATCATCCGGTGGAGCCGGCAACACCAAATCCACTGAGGACGGCGAATGCATGTAACTGTATCGAGTTCAACTCAGCTTCATCCTTCGGCGTTAATCCCAAAGAGCAACCAAGCTCTCGCAACGCACCTGACGTCCCCATTGGCAAACTTGGCTGAAACTCTCTTTTCAGATGGATATCTTAACCACCCTCATTTCTTTTCACATCCCTGCTAGTGTTCACCAATCTACACGGTAACTCAGGCAGAGTTTGTTTTTTCATGATATCGGTTAATTGTCGCCGATATCTGTGGCCTAGTAGATACAGATTGACCTTCCCTCCTCAGCCTGCTCACTACTGGGCCGCTGGAGACCCCAATAAATGAAGCTCGTTAGCCTAACCCACACACGAGGGCTTTGCTGCCCCAACGTCCCCCGCAGCAAATGTTCAAAGGCATCCGCTGCTGGAATTATGCCCCTTTGGGTGTCTCAGTTAAAACCTTCATTCAACTCTTGCATTCTGAGATGTAATCGCCAGGATCCAAACCCCAAGGTTGCCTTGTCTATCAGCTCTCAGCGACCTGCCGCGGCACTCATGACATAGCCACACCGGAATGCTGTCTGCTTGTGTCTTTGTCAGACAGTCGCAACTAATGTGAGAAGCACGTTCACACTGACCACATCGCAGGCAGCGTATCCTAGTACTCACCTATCTTGAACTGTTACAGCGACTCTCCACTCTCTCCAAATTGCAAGAACTGTAGAGCCTGGATGCATTTTCGTGTTTGTTGTTTGTTAGTATTACCTGAAACAACATTTGTAATCAATTTCGAATCATATATTCGGTAATGCGTCTACTTGCAAGTATTTAACTTCTTACATCTACTCACCAATCGGTTAACATGTAATCCTAAAATGCCGATACCTTTTTTTGTTCCAGAATACAACGGGACCTACGGAGCAACGCTTGATTATTATGGTGGGACAGCCTATGGAACGATTAGTCTATTTGGAAGGACAACCGGGGTCAGCATGGCAGCGCTGGCTGAAGTGATCATTTCCAACAACACTTCAGTGCTCCATCTAACCCTATACGAAGTCACAACCCATGACGACAAGGGAACGAGTGCAGGCTGCCTGTGTCAGGCGGAAAATGTCTACTCCTAATTTCAGTGCTCGAACGTTCCTTTCACTTAGACCAAGACTTCACGTGTCATAACCGACTTGTTTTGGCAAAGAAAGTTTTGTTTGGTCTGGCAGAGGAAGTCCCGCCTGGTCTGGCAAAGGAAGTCCTGTTTGGTCTGGCAGAGGAAGTCCCGTTAGCACAAGCAACACCATTTATAGCACAACACGGTGCACAATACAGGACTAAACACTCAATACTACACAGCACCGACAGCATGCCTCACAGAACACAGCATTACAGTACACATCAAAGTACATTTAGCTCACAACACAGGATAAAACGCAACCCAGAGTTTCACACAACACACAACTCGGATTACTCAGCAAAGCAGTACACAACAAAAGAGAGGCAAAGCGACACAGTTGTCAATGCAGTATACAGCACAGCCCAACACGTGCAGCACACAACACACCCCAGTACGTGCAGCACACAACACAGCCCAGTACGTGCAGCACACAACTCAGCCCAGTACGTGCAGCACACAACACAGCCCAGTACGTGCAGCACACAGCACAGCCCAGTACGTGCAGCACACAACACAGCCCAGTACGTGCAGCACACAACACACCCCAGTACGTGCAGCACACAACACAGCCTAGTACGTGCAGCACACAACACAGCCCAGCAAGTGCAACACACAACACAGCCCAGCAAGTGGAACACACAACACAGCCCAGCACGCGCAGCACACAACACAGCCTAACACGTGCAGAAAAACAAAACAGTCCAACACATGCAGAACACAACACATCCCAGCACGTGCAGCACACAACACATCCCAGCACGTGCAGCACACAACACAGCCCAGTACGTGCAGCACACAACATAGCCCAGTACGTTTCGGATTGTAATACTAAGCATTACAAATTCCGATTCGGATTTTGTAATGCTTAGGATGTATCTAGCCCCTATGTAACTTGGACATTGCATTGTAATTATTAATTTCTTTTGGGGTCAAGTTAATAACATTTGGGTCAATTTAATTACTTTCTGGGTATGTAGTCCAAACGCGGATTTTTGATTCGGACAATGTAATGGTTAGGATGTATCTAATTACTTTAGGTGTTTGACATAGCCCCTATGTAACTTAGACATTGTAATTATTTATTACTTTTGGACTCAAGTTAATTACATTTTGGTCAATTTAATAACTTATAGGTACCTGAGTCAGATAACAGACCAGAGAGACTTACGGGTGTCTAACGCTTACGGCTGGGTTACGGAAGGCTTATATAACTAAATGTTAACAGGTTACATATGTCAATTTTTATTAATATAGAGCAAAAGCTATAGTATTTGATTAAATTCATCCGTTTCTTCACCTCGTATGTATATATTTTCTGAGTTGCATCAGGACACCGCGTCAAAAATCAAATAGTAGACGCAGATACGTTCACGTAATTTCAATCCGTATATCTGTGGACAATGAAACAAGTTTTAGATTATATTTATATATTTATTACAAAGTTATGTAGGAGTATTCACATCATTTACATCAATCTGTTTACATAATTTAAGGAACGGTTGCAGGGGTATATGTTTCATCTATTTTTTCAATGCGTACGACTATGGTCAATGAAACATGTTCAAGTTTATTACACGGTAATATAGGAACATTTTCATATAAGGAACATTTACATAATAGGAACCTTTAGAGAATGAAACCTGAAGATGTGGATGTACTTTCGTTGTTAGTTAGTGTCTTAGGCCTCTACCCGTCAATGTCATACAGAGACTTTACCTCGATATGCACTCCTCTCGTGTCCCTGCCTAACAACGAGATTGTATCTCTACGGGAGACGTTGTTCACGAGAGTGTTTTTTTTATACCAGGAGCATACGATTGGAAATGTTACCACTTAGCTCTCTAATAAGCTTGCTCGTATAAATTAATGTTCGTCCACGGTGTAAGGGTTTATTAAATTGGCATATCCGCAGGAAAGGCTAGCTTGGTTTATATCGATTTGGCCGTACGTAAAGGAATTTATTCATTTTAATAGTATATTGTATTGGAGTATTTAATCGATTTGGCTGTATTTACCGTTTTATTTTGTGTCGAAGTCACCGTTATTATCATATACACATATGTTTTTATTACATAGTTACATATTAGAAACATTTACATGTAAGGAACATTTACATCAATCTATTTTCAGCATTTTAGGAGCGGTTGCAGGGTTTACGTTCACGTATTTTCAATCCGTACGACAATGGACAATGAAACATATTCAAGTATACCTATAATTAATGAGTACATGGTTACATAGGAACATTTACATGTATGGATCATTTACATATTAGGATTTTCAAGAGAATATAACCTGAAGACGTGGACATACTTTCATCATTCACCCGACTGCACACACCAAGGACGGCCTCACCTGGCTTACGTCTTTTCCATGTTACATCCGTTTGTACATCGACATCATCATCATCACCCACGACACATCGCTTCCTCTTTTCAGTGACGGTAGGTTCATCTTCAATGGATTTTTCGGAAATGTCTTGATGCCCATAGGCAAGAGTTGTGCACGCATCGACATAGTATCGTCTGCTTTCAAATTTACTGAGGCAATTCTTATTAGTGCGTACAGTTTGAAGCAGGCATGCTTGCGTGCGAATGTTGTGTATTGTCTCGAATTGTGTGTATGTATTCTGGTTATGTATGTCTCTGTATTGTTCATGTCTGATTTTGGCTTGTGTGAGGTAATTGACACCCTTAGCAGCTGATTTTGTGCCGTCAGACTCGAGCAGCATGCTGTAACACTTTGACTGCAAGCAAATGATTTCACTCGGGTAGTCGTTGACTGTTTCGATTTTCAGTAGTCTCAGCTGTCCTTTCTTTGATTCATCGTACAAGGGATGATTTTTCGGTCAGTTGGAGAAGTCCATGTATTCAGTCAGAGGAGCTTGCCGCATTTCCACCTCAATGTCGGCCACACATTTGAACTGGAGCAGCTACGAGTCTGTGTCCGAGTAGATGAGCAAGACATTGTCACAGTAGCGTGGTTTCAGTGTATCATAAAAAAAGCTGTAGACTTTTTCTTTAGCTTCTGTTTGGAGTTGATGAGATATAGCTATGATACCTTAGGTAACTGAGTGCAATTTCAATTTCCTAATATCTATCGCATTTCAATGCTAGTGTGGAAATGAGGCCCAAATCAATCAATCAATTCAATGCTAGTAAATCTGTATTGCAAATCATTGTAAGTCATGCTGCATTATTGCATGTCCTCGGTATCACTAACACACGTTTCAATATCACTCCCTGGAAATGGAAATAACGAAAATATGGGAAAAACGTGGGATACATTACGTGGAATGGACAACCGTACCAGTGATATTGAAACGTGTGACAGTGATACCGAGGACATGTCATGTGAAGATTTTTTTTATAAAGTTAAGGGAAACCGAATTATCAAATGGGATAATAAAACGATTACAACTATACTAAGTGTAAAATATATATCTGAATTCGTGTCAAAGTTGTTGGAAATAAAACACGATGAGAGATAATCATGACTCAAACGTTTGAGTACCAGGAGAAAAAGGTGTATTTCGAATATTTGGGGAAATATACTGAATGGGAATGTCGGCGCCGGTTAGATTTTTTTTTTAAACTATTCGATGTCATAAACATGTAACTATAATTAGAGAATTAGCGTTGAGAAAAAGCTCGCTGGAGACTATAAACAAAGTTTTGGTTACAAGGATAAGTTTTGAAGTGATGCATACAATACTCCCAAAGGTATCCGTCTATCTAAAATGTGTACTAAGGGCAGCAGTCTAGAACCCAATAGACCAGAGAAAAAACACACCCGGATGATAAATCCTACACCAATATGATGAGGCTGGACCTCCAGGTGAGAAATAATGCTTATCATATATGAAGAACCCTTCGAGTGGCTCTGATATCGCTGATCAAGATATGACCAGAGAGGGAAGTCGAAGTCAATACATATGTTTCGTACACTTGCTCGCGTCGACTTTCGGAGTGAATAACTATGTTCCCGTATAAATGATAAGCCCATAAAATTCCCTAATATATATGTGTAATAAATCTAATATCAATAAAAATATATCATTCAAATCTTTGTTTGCAACATCCTAAATTTACATCGAATGGCTGGCATTGAAATTGCAGTTTTGCAACATGACTTTCAATGAATTACAATACAGATTGGCTAGCATTAAAATGCGATAAATACTAAGTGATTGAAATTGCACTCAGTTTCCTAATGTATCATAGATATATATCTCATCTACTCCAAACAGAAGCTAAAGCAAAAGTCTACAGCTTCTTTTATGAGACACTAAAACCACGCTACGGTGACAAAGTCTCGCTCATCTACTCGGACACAGACTTGTTGCTGCTCCAGTTCAAATGTGTGACCGATATTGAGGCGGAAATGCGGCAAGCTCCTCTGGCTAAATACATGGTCTTCTCCAGCTGCCCGAAAAATCATCCCTTGTACGATGAATCAAAGAAAGGACAGTTGGGACTACTGAGAAGCGAAACAGCCAACGACTACCCGAGTGAAATCATTTTCTTGCCGCCAAAGTGTTACAGCATGTTTGCTCGAGTCTGACGCTTCAAAATCAGCTGCTTAGGGTGTCAATTACCACACACAAGCCAAAATCAGTTATGAACAATACAGAGACATACATAACCAGAAACATACACATACTTTGAGACCATACACAACATTCGCTCGCAAGCATGCCAGCTTCAAACTGTATGCACTAATAAAAATTGCCTCAGTCAAATTGAAAACAGACGATACTATGTCGATGCATGCACAACTCATGCCTATGGGCATCCAGACATTCCCAAAAACTCTATTTAAGTTTAACCTACCGCCACTAAAAAGAGGAAGCTATGTGTCGTGGGTGATGATGATGATGTCTATGTACAAATGGATTCAACATAGGAAAAACGTAAGTCAGGTGAGGCCGTCCTTGGCGTGTGTAGTCGGGTGAATGATGAAAGTATGTCCACGTCTTCATGTTGGATTCTCTAATAATTCCTGAAATGTAAATGATCCTTACATGTAAATGTTCCTATGTAACCATGTACTCGTTAATTATAGGTATACTTGAATATGTTTCATTGTCCATTGTCGTACGGATTGAAAATACGTGAACGTAAACCCTGCAACCGCTCCTAAAATGCTGAAAATAGATTGATGTAAATGTTCTTTACATGTAAATGTTTCTAATATGTAACTATGTAATAAAAACATATGTGTATATGATAATAACGGTGACTTCGACACAAAATAAAACGGTAAATACAGCCAAATCGATTAAATACTCCAATACAATATACTATTAAAACGAATGAATTCCTTTACGTACGGCCAAATCAATATAAACCAAGCTAGCCTTTCCTGCGGATATGCCAATTTGATGAACCCTAACACCGTGGACGAACATTAATATATACGAGCAAGCTTATTAGTGAGCTAAGTGGTAACATTTCCAATCGTATGCTCCTAGTATGAAAAAAAACACACTCCCATGAATAACGTCTCCTGTAGAGATACAATTTCGTTGTTGGGCAGGGACACGAGAGGGGGCATATCGTGATAAAGTCTCTGTATGACATTGACGGGTAGAGGCCTAAGACAATAAATAACAACGAAAGTACATCCACATCTTCAGGTTATATTCTCTAAAGGTTCCAATTATGTAAATGTTCCTTATATGTAAATGTTCCTATGTAACCGTGTAATAAACTTGAACATGTTTTATTGTCCATAGTCGTAAGCATTGAAAAATACGTGAAACGTATATCCATGCAACCGCTCCTAAAATTATGTAAACAGATTGATGTAAATGATGTAAATACTCCTATGTCTGTATGTAATAAATATATAAATATAATCTAAAACTTGTTTCATTGCCCACAAATATACGGATTGAAATTACGTGAACGTATCTGCGCCTACTATTTGATTTTTGACGCGGTGTCCTGATGAAACTCTGAAAATATATACATACAAGGGGAAGATGCGGATGAATTTAATCAACTACTATAGCTTTTGCTCTATATTAATAAAAATTTACATATCTAACCTATTAACATAAATTTATATAAGCCGTCCGTAACACAGTCGTAAGCGTAACCCAGCCGTAAGCCTGCCGTAAGCCAGCCGTAAGACACCCGTAAGTCTCTTCGGATTGTTATCTGACTCAGGTACCGAAAAGTAATTAAATTGACCCAAATGTACTTGAGTTGACCCCAAAAGCAATAAATATTCACAATGTACAAGTTACATAGGGGCTAAGTCGGATACCCAAAGTAATTAGATTAATCCTAACCATCACATTGTCCGAATCAAAAATCTGCGTTTGGACTTCATACCCAAAAGTAATTACATTGACCCAAATGTAATGAGCTTGACTCCAGAAGAAATTGATAATTACAATGTCCAAGTTACATAGGGGCTAAGTCGGACACACAAAGTGATTAGATACGACCTAACCATTACATAGTTCGAATCAAAAATCCGCGTTTGGACTATATATACAATACTCTTAACACAGCCCAGTACCTGCAGCACACAACATAGCTACCTTTAGCCGTGCTGATTTACAATTTAAAGCAGAATTCATCAAAAATATTCTAAAAAAAACACAATCTTCAGGACTCTGATTCGTAAATTTCTTAATAGTGAGATTATTTTTTTCATGACTCAGTTAAATCTACTTACAAACTAAAACTTGTGAGTCGCCATTGCAAAGGCTTGAAAGAAAACAGGTAACGCATCATTCCTGACTAGAATTGAAGTTGCTAGAAGGCTACAAAAGCCGTCCGTCTGCAACGAAATGAAACTTCACGCGGCTGAAATAAATAAATCCATTAGTTCAAATATACTTCAACTCTAAGCAAAGTAATTATGAAGCTGCATCGAATAGTTCACTCATTCGTGCTGCAGAGGATCAAATTTTGTTACAATGCATTTTTTTGTTTTCACTGCTTTGTCTGTGAAACAACCCCTGGTCATTGCAATTAAATTATACGCATTCAAAATGAGAGAGAGATTTCAACAGCAGGGCGTTGATTTTTATCTGAATATTGGTGAACAATATGTAATCGATGTCAATTAATTTAACTTTTCCTAATTTTTAGCATGATGTGACACAGCAATGTTGGTATTATATTGAAAGACTGTACTTAGATTGGTGTAACACAGCAGTGTTGACATTCTATTGACAGACCGTACTTACATTGATGCAACACAGCAGTGTTGGTATTCTACTAACAGACCGTACTTAGATTGGGGGGACATAGTAGTGTTGGTATTCTATTAACAGACCGTACTTAGATTGGGGGAACATAGCAGTGTTGGTATTCTATTAACAGACCGTACTTAGATTAGGGGAACATAGCAGTGTTGGTATTCTATTAACAGACCGTACTTAGATTGGGGGAACATAGCAGTGTTGGTATTCTATTAACAGACTGAACATAGATTGATGGAACATAGCAGTGTTGGTATTCTATTAACAGATTGTACTTAGATTGATGGAACACAGCACAGTGTTGGTATTCTATTGACAGACCGTAATTAGATTGATGAAACACAGCACAGTGTTGGTATTCTATTAACAGACCGTACTTAGATTGGTGTAACATAGCAGTGTTGGTATTCTATAAACAGATCGTACTTAGATTGATGGAAAACAGCACACTTGTGATATTCTATTAACAAACCGTACTTATAGAATAGATTTATAAAACACAGCAGTGTTGGTATTCTATTAAAAGACCGTACTTAGACTGGTGGAACACAGCAAAATGTTGGTTACCTATTTACAGACCGAATTTGAATTTTATGGTAATTCAAACTGAATGGAACCTGTTTCACCAATTGAATCATGAGTAGCAATCTTCTTAACTCTCGTCTCAGTAGTGACTAACTCTGTACTTGGAGAATCCTCACCCCTTGGCTACAGGCAGGAGAGGTGAAGTTAATACCTTTCCTATGCTGTAATCCTACCGGGTGTATAGGTTACGCATGTCGGCGACCCATTATACCATTTACGTCAACCGTCCTGCAACCGCAGAAGACTTAAGTTGTCCATGCTGTATATTGAGAGGCTTCATTTGGAAAGGTATTGCAATTTTCTGTTCCTTGCCCAACGGTGTCGGCAAGGGTCTGTTGGTCAAAATTCTCCCATACCTCGCGAGCCTGGGTGGGGCCTCGGTGACGTTACCATAGTAGTCAGAAGGGACCATTTTATTTTTCTCTTATATGTGAATTTTTTCGACAATTGTTGTAGTAGTTGGAGAACCTGTGACGAGCTAATGAGTCCATCCTAGCAATTCTTCAAAATTTAATTTACAGTATAACTGCCCAGCCTATAGATGAGGAGCCCATCATTCATGGGCTGCAGGCTGCTGAAGGCTCCAACGGATCTTGTTGCTATCTTCGGCGGCAATAGTCCTTACGCCACATTTTCTTAGTTAGGGGATGGATCAGTTTCCCGGTGTTTGTCTACGCGGTTTTATAATGTGACGTCACCGAGAGAACATCCAGACGCGAGCTAGTGACAGCCGTGCCTTAAGCTCATCGATGGAGAATAGGAAATTGCGTTTTCCAACAGGAGGGACTAAATATTCATCAATCGCCTGCGGGCAGGACACACATGGATTACTCTCAACTACCTAACGAACGCAGAATTGGGACCGTTTGCGTCTTCGTGTCCTCGGTACCCCAGGCAATCAACACAAGGCAATCAACGTGAAACACATACTGATAGAGTGCAATTCACTCGCGGCAGCTTGAAGAGCATTCTCAAGTCCCTTACTCTACAAAGCCTACTCAGTGACCTCACCTACCGGATAATCTTAATAACTTTTAGTAGAAAATATCGGCCAATACAAAACCGTGTGGAAATTAAATTGCAGCTGAAAGGAACTATTTTTTTTACCCCATAACGTACATTGGTGTTCCATTAAAAAGGCACAGAAATGGGGATCTGTCTAGATAGCTACGTAGATATCTCTTATTTTCGTTCATTTATTATGCCTGTATGCCACATCCATCGAATCCCTGAACGTGCTAGCTAAGGAGCTTCTACTTCCGCCCCGGTCAGTAAAACTCTCGTTACAATACTATTTTTAGGCTAGGAGCCTATTCAACAACCTAGCAGTCAACGACATCACCAACATTTCCGTCAAACACCTCTTTGCGGCTAGAAAGAATATGTGCCCACCATTTTTCCTACGCGTGGACAACTTACTGAAACCGCTGAACCTCAATTGCAAGGCTATTAAGCCTTCATTCTCCTACCGAAATCATCAAATCAACACACTAACGTGGATGATCAACCCACCGCTGGTCAATGATTTACAAATATACCCTAAAATAACTACTCCAACCAACACGTTCCGCCAAGAATTTTAGAGACTACTCGAGGAATAATGTTCAGAGTACCGCCATTTATACAATGACGGTTCCAAAACTGCAGACGGAGAGGGACCTGCCGCAGTGTGCGGGGAAACTTAACGTTCGGCTACATTCCCACAAGAAGCCTCTGTGTTCTCTGCAGAGCTGTACGCACTCGAAATAGTCATCTCTATTACAATAACAAATCGTTTCCCCAAATACGTGTTCTTCGCAAAATGCAGCGCGATCTCTTTACAATGTCCGAGAAGGGCCAAGCGGACGTGTTTTGCTGGATCCCTGGTCTCGGGGAATAAACGGGAAACGAGCTCGCAGGTTCACCAGACACTACCAAGACTGGTTCCCAATCATCAATTCTCATATAACCTACCGATGAAATGGCATGTGGCAACAGAGCGGACAAAATATGCTTTCATTTAAACTCTCGGTTACAGAATGGGAAACCAAATTCGCCAACAAAAGAGACCTATTGTTGCTAATCGCTTGTGCACGGGACACACATGGTCAACTCACAATCACCTAATGGATGTAGGCATGAGACCGGACGTGCCGCCATGCTCCTGTTGTCATTGGTGGCAATCAGCGTGAAATATTTACTGATGGGTTTTAATGCACTCGCAACAGCCCGAAAAGCCTTCTTAAATCCCCCGTGCAACCTACAAAGCTTACCTACTGGCCTAACCTAGCGAAAAAAGCTAATCGTGTTCGGAAAACATACCGGACTATACGAAGCAAGGTACAACCCAAAATTCTGGGTTGTACCCTGCTTCGTATATTCCGGCGGGCGAGATATTAAATACGCATGCTGTAAGCACTAGCATGCGTATTTACCACAATTGGAATATGGATGTAAGTTAACTCTGATAAGGTCACTTCTGGTAGGTTCACACACGAAGGTGTACGAACCTATCAAAATCGATGATCTTCGTGTACTACTACGGGGAAGCTTGCGACGACTCGCGTTGAGGCTTCGGTGGAAATGAGTCCCAGAAATCAAATGAACAAAATCCTGCATGCAATAGCGTGCATATATACCACAATTAAAAAAGCAAAATAATTTTAATTTCGATTAAGTTGTCGTTTCCGCACACATCAGAGCGCGAACCTATCATAATTGGCGATCATCGCGCCCAACAGGGGAGCTCACAGAGGCTCGCATCAGAGGCCCGTTGGAGACGGACCCCTGAATCTAATATAAATGAAGTCAATCGACCCGTGGTGGACGCCTTCGCCAGAAATTCAAATGTGCACAAGGCCAATGACTCAAATTTAAATTCAACCTTCAGCTAATGAAGACCGATGGGCCCTTGGGACCCACGGCCAAATATCAGAGAGCTGCAGACAGTAGGGCAGAAGAATGGCAGCACTCTCTCGACCAAGTGAACAATGCACTGCGAATTATAGTTGTGTATATCTGACACAAGTGCTTGTCATGTTTTAATAATTGGCAACGTCAGCTAGTAAATTGACAAAATATAACCTTGAGATATTCTCTGAATATATTGCACCGAGGTATGATACTACAACGTACAGGACTAGGTGGCAGCATCAACCTCGACCATTTGCATATAGTATACGCTATTATAGTTTCACACCAATTACCAGCCCTTGATGGCGCTACCTTAACTGAACCCCACCGTATCCCCGAAGCGGTGTTTGTGTGTGTGTGTGTGTGTCGAATAACATTGTATTGAACTGTGCACGCTTTGCCAACCAAGCTTTGCATTACATATCGGATTTTTTTTTTTTCGCATCATTTCACTCCTGCCAACTGCATTTAAGAGAGTGGTGGGGCGCAATCTGGAGGGTTTGCTGGCACAGGGTGGGTGGTTCATTGTTCGGTAATATGAACAAAGATGCGAATCTTTTATTGTATTCTATAACAAAAAGGGAATGTAAATAATTATACTAACGAATGGAACACGATGAGGGACCCGGCTTGGAAAATCACCACGTCAATATATTTGTATTTCTTTCCCGTGTCGACCGCAAACTTTAATTGAAAACTTTCAGGAACCGAGTCAATTCACGGCACTGCTTCCTGGATTTGACAAGTATGTATATACGACGATTGCATATGAATGTGTTGAACGTGACCAGTAAGTGGACCGGTGACGCTCTTTGTGTTGTTTCCATACACCCAGGGGTGTACAGAAATATACAATGAGTATTCCTACTATTACTCACTCTAATGTCATTATTTCCAAACAAATATACTAAACGTAAGCAAATAGTACGAAAAGTATAAACCTGTTTTTTTCTGGTATCAATCTTTTAGTAAGTGAACCTCCAAAGTGGACGTCTACGAGACGCTGAACGATCTCGTGGGCGTTTGACGTCATCGTGAATGGACCTAAACCAGATATATTAACAAAAATCTTCGATTAAGGTTTGTTCGCCTGGGGACAGCACCGATAGGCCTAACATATATAAATAAAGCTATTCGTGCATAACGCTTTCCCGTAGACAGGAAATATCGTTTTGAGACCGAGAACGGCAACATGTAGCCACCCAACAGAGATACATTAAAAAGTCATCATCCCTGTGTCTATCTCCCAGAGGAAGCCACAAACTATGTTAGGGTGTGCATACCTTACATTGTGTAGAGAGGAGGGGAGAATTAACCCTATATTAGGATAAGAGGATGTGTGTATCAACCTTATATTAGGACAAGAAGATGTGTGCATCAACCCTATAATGTGACGAGAGAATGTGTGCTTTTACCCTATAATGTAACGAGAGGACGAGTGCGCTAACCCTAGAGTTGTGACGAGAGGATGAGTGCACTAACCCTATAGTTGTGACGAGAGGACTAGTGCACTAACCCTATAGTTGTGACGCGAGGATGAGTGCACTAACCCTATAGTTGTGACGAGAGGACGAGTGACGAGAGAACGAGTGCACTAACCCTATAGTTGTGACGAGAGGATGAGTGCACTAACCCTAAAGTTGTGACGAGAGGACGAGTGCAATAACCCTATAGTTGTGACGAGAGGATGAGTGCGCTAACCCTATAGTTGTGACGAGAGGATGAGTGCGCTAACCCTGTAGTTGTGACTAGAGGATGAGTGCACTAACCCTATAGTTGTGACGAGAGGATGAGTGCACTAACCCTATAGTTGGGACGAGAAAATGAGTGCACTAACCCCATAGCTGTGACGAGAGAATGAGTGCACTAACCCTATAGTTGTGACGAGAGGATGAGTGCACTAACCCTATAGTTGTGACGAGGGGATGAGTGCACTAACCCTATAGGTGTGACGAGAGGATGAGTGCACTAACCCTATAGTTGTGACGAGAGGATGAGTGCACTAACCCTATAGTTGTGACGAGAGGATGAGTGCACTAACCCTATAGTTGTGACGAGAAGATGAGTGCACTAACCCTATAGTTGTGACGAGAGGATGAGTGCACTAACCCTATAGTTGTGACGCGAGGATGAGTGCACTAACCCCATAATCTTATTTCGTGGGCTCTATCATTTATCTGCGCTCTTTTTTCATGGTGATCAATTTTGGATTGGTTATATAATTATGTATCGTTAGACGCCGGCAGGGGCCCTAGGAGGACTATGCGGTGTGTTAGTTAGTCTAGTCCAACCTACGGTGGGAGAATTTGCGCTCTCCTGGGCGCCTAATAAATGTCCGAGCACATCTAGGCGTTTTGACGGCTAAATGGTGAAATAATGTTGATGTGGATCTTAGAGAGCAGTAGTCTTGAATGGCACTGTGCGTGGAGGGGACGAGGCGAGTCAGGGCAGTTTGAGTCAAGTGGAGACGAGTCAACTGGCGAGGCGACGAGTCGAGACGAACCGAGGGTGGTTGAGACTAGGTGACCCGGAAACGGGGGGTGCTCGTGGGACCTGCGGGACTCGAGGGACCCGGGGGTGTCGAGAACCTGGGGGACTTGGAAGACTAAGAGAATTTGGGGGGGCCCACTTGGACCCTTCCGGGGCCCTTGAGACCCTCTGAACCCTGGGACCCCTGCTCCCCTCTCCCCACGCTGTAGAACCCATACACAAAAAAATGTATATATGAGAAATGCTTGAGTAGAACAATTAAATATTACAGTCCGCGGATTACTGGCACAGAGGGCGAGGGTCGCGTCGAGGCTGGTTGAGGTGCGTCGAGACCAGTCGAAACATGTTGAGGCGAGTTGAGTTGGTCACGACGAGCCGAGACTGGCCGAAATGATTTGAGACAAGCCGAGATGAGCTGAGACGAGGGGTCTCGAAGGACCCGGGGAGCTCTGGAAGACCCGTGGGACTTGGGTTACTCTCTGAAGGGAGGGGAGAGGGACCTCTGCCCTCCCCTTCCGCCCCATCCCCTTAAACAATGAGTGCAAAATCATTAATTCGAGCAGTTTTTTTTTGCCCGTGACGAACCTGCTCTTACTTTCTTCTTCACGATCTACAATTTTGTTATGTATAAAAATTCAAGTGAATATGTGCGGTAGTTTCTGTTTGTGATTCAGTGAAGAGGTGTTTTTTCTTCATTCTGTTCTCGCTCGCGCGTGCTCGGACCATATGTGGTTTCTGGGGTTGACCTGGACTGCGTAGCTATAAACCTTGTGACGCGTTGCGGTTGGAGTTGATCTAGTCTGTGAAGCCATAGATCATTTACCAATTTCGACGATACTATTTGTGCGCACTGGCGCACGTGCATATTATTCATGGAGTTCTGAGTGGTTGGAGGCAGGGATTCGTTTCGTCTGAGTCATTATCTTACCTGAATAACTAAATTGTACGTCTACTTAACTGGACCGCTTGGCTGTAAACATTGTGTAGCGTTGCTGTCGGAGCTGACTTTGTCCGTGTAGCCATAAACCTTGTACTAGTCTCGACGATGCTACCTGTACGCATTAGCGTGCGTACATATTACTCATGAAGTTCCAAATGATTGGAAGAGGAGTTCCGTTTCGTTTAAGCGTTTTTTATGCGCACCAGCGTGCGTCTGACATTGCTAAAATGTTTAAAAAGTTCTAACTTTGAAAGCGTTGTTTTTTTCTAGCACACTAGGGCGTGTGAGCCTACTGGAATCCATGATCATCAAGCCCTACGGGGGAGCCTACTGGGACTCGCGTTGAGGCTCAACAGTGATCGGATCAAGTCGTTAGCACGGTTGAAAAATTCATCATGAACGTGTCCGGAAATCAATATTCGTGCAAGAAGGATATGTATGGGGTTATAACCTTTAATACTGCATGTTAATTATTATGTAACTAATAGAAATATCATCAATAAAAAAATATTTTTTAAAATGTACGTTATCGTTATCCATAAACACTCAGAGGACTAGCATTGAAATTTAACAGATGCAACATGCCATGCAATGAATTGCAATACAGTGTGCCTAGTATTGAAATGCGCTAAAAAAATACCAATGGTAACCTATATG
>SDVV010000720.1:0-29413 GCA_016164225.1 Gammarus roeselii
TGGGGCCCCCCCCCCCCCCCCTCCAGCTTCTGAAGTTACGTGTCGGTCTTGAAGTCCCCCCTACTCCTTACGCATCGCCTCCCCGCGTTCGCTGTCGCCTCTCCGGTTCATTGCCCGACTTTGAATCACCAAATCACACACATGGAACCCCAAAACGCTTTGATCTTATTGGTCGGACGTCATAGCCTCGACCTAAAATACCACGCCCCCTTCCACACAATCAGAACAGTGTAGACTTGAAATTACATCACACGGAAATTACATTACACAAAATTCAAAGAAAATAAGAATGTAAATCTCAAAGTTATTATGATTAAAAAATAAAATCTTCACGAGTGTAATTAAGCTGAGGTAGTGGAAAATAAATTTTACCAAAGAATATAAGAAAATTTGGATCGCATACAACAATTTTTTTCGAATGCAGATCTGAATGACTCTAAATTGGAGAAGTATCGATAATCAAAGTCCAAGAGGAAAAAACAATGCATTTGTAGACTCACTGAAACGGAATAGCCTTCGGTATTCGCATTAAAGATATGATGAAATATATGAAGGATTTTGAGAACAAGCTGAAATATAGGAAAGATGGGTTTGATTGGTTGTAAGAACCATGCTGTTTTAAAGCAAAATAGGGCTAGCATTGACGATGCAAGCAAGATCTGCAGATAATACTAATAAAACACTAATAAACCATTTGAATCCCTAATCAAATGTTTCTATTATCCTAAAACTCGAAGGTTAGGCAATTATTGCAATAAAATAAAACGTGTTAGTCAGTTGAAGGTAAAAAAGATATGCCTAAGTCAGTAGAAGAATATGTTTCAAGGAATGAAGCGAAGCTCAAACTGGTGATCGTTACGAATTAAACGATGCCAAATAACTATCTAGGGTAAATATTCTAGATGTGATAAAGATAGGTATAATATAAATCAGAGTCGGATCAGATTCTACTCAGTTGACAATGTGGTTCTGTTGTGGACAAAAGGGGTATAGCTTAAGTCACCGTTTGTTCGAAAGTATGGGGTAACTGGGGTTTGTAATCTATGCTAATAAGAAATAAAATTGAATTAATATAAATTCACAAGTAATTTGTGGCGTCGTCTCAAACGTAGTCATCGTCTAGAATATGAAAACTATATGAAAGAAAAATGTAAATCATAGGTGGAAGTCGTCAAAGGATGCAGTGGTAGGAGATATTGAAGTAAAATTCGAGAAAAAATCTAGCTTGGGAACAAAAAAGGTTGTTTGTGTGGAACTAATAACAAATATGGATTACTTATAACATTCAAATAATCTTCTTGGATAAATGGGTGATCTTTGCCAAATAATAAGGTAGAGAGTGACCACGAAATAAAAAATAACTAGGTGTAAGTGATATATATAGAGCCGGGTGAAGAGATTAATATGAATGAACACTTAATCAACAATACGTAATTCTTGGTTAAGAAGGGTTAAGTTGGGTTTTGGTTGGGCGTGAATAATAAGGTGGAAATGATGTAGATTTGTGTCAAAAAAAAACAAAAATAGAACTAATTACCTCCAATTTTTAATCAATCTACGTTTAAAATGGGGATCTTTCTTAAATCAAAACTGGAAGAGTGTATTAAAACTGCTGATGATAGATCAAAATGTAGAGGCAAGTGGAGCTATTTGATTTGCATATATCATAATTCAATGACTGAAAACACCTTTCATGAGCATGAAACTTGAATGAAAATATATTATTATTGGAGAAGCTAGGTGAGGTTAGGTTAGGTTTGATAATTTTTTTAACATAGCACGTCGTGAAACTGATCTACAATAAATATCTTGTAACAAATGAAGTGAATTAGTCCTAATGTGAATCATAGATTAAAAGTAATATGCTACAGAAAGTGACTGACCCTGGTATATGCGTACAAAAGTGTGCATGTGTCTACATGGCGCCGACCCTGTAAATGCGTATGAAAGTGTGTACGTGTGTTCATGGTGCCGGCACCGGTGTCGGCACAAACCCTGTACATATGCATTGTGTGTACATAGTGCCGGCATCGGTGCCGGCACCGACCCTGTATATGCAGGTACAAGTAAATATAAATCGGAGTCAGATCTGTTCTGCCTCCGATTTAGATTTAGTCATCTCAAACGCCACCATCATCTAGAATACGATAATCGTAGAAATGAACGAGAATATAAACGCTCTAAGGATGCAAAGGGTTTATTGATAGAACCTAATTAACCGGACATGGGTTTCCAAAATAATGAGATAGAAAGTGATCAACAGGGTGCGAGCAGTAGAAAAAATTTGTAACCTCTAACATTCAAACGCAGTACGTATGAAGATTGGGTGAAAATATCTAAATCAAATTCGGGGGAGCACACCCAAACTTAAGACGATACGGAAAATAATGAAATTATGGGTTGGACATGTGACACATCAAGTGAATTGTAAACCAGTTACATTGATATTGAAACGTTTGAAAGTGATACGGAGATGTCATGTGATGAAATGCCTGATAATGTTGAAGGGAACCGTATTATCATGTATAAGAAGTGTAAACTGGTACAATAAAATCAAATGTATATATGACTTTGTTTCAGAATTCTTGGAAATAAAACATACCGAGAGAAAATCATATCTCAAACGTAAGTGTGAACGGAGAATTATGTATATTTCGGATATCTGCGGGAATATACTAAGCGGGAATGTCGGCGCCAGCAAGATAAATGCTGAAAAGATTCGATGTCATAAATATTTATACAAAATTACAAAGTTGGGGTCGAAAATAAGATCACTGAAGTCTATAAACAAACTTTTGGTTACAAGGGTAGAAATTGAAGTGATGAATATAATACTACTAAAGTTATTTATCTCTATAAATCGTGTCCTAAGGGGAGCAGTCATGAACCCAATAGGCCGGAGGAAATAAACAAAATAATGTATTACAAAGACAATTTGTATGCGGGGAGAAGCAAGTATTTGTAATTTATCCCAACTGTCCCTCGTGCGTTAACAGTGTGGATACATGAAGAAGATCTTGTCAATAATGATTGTTCGATATATATATTTGGGAGCTATAGTAAACAAATACAGTTTTTTACACCAAAACCTTATATTATAAACAAATAGGATAGAATAGCGCTCTCAGTTAACATAACCGTGGAAGATATCGAGTCCTAAAGCTGACGAAAGTTTCTAACAGAACAGCAAAATGACGCGAAATATAAGTATTGGAAATTATAGAAGATACAGTACGAATAAAAATAAAGACGTACCAAATAATAACTAGTGAAAAAATTCTCCACGAGGAGTTCAACGTACATTACAAAAAAAATAATGAATGCAAACAGTAATCGATGCCCATACAATTCGCCACCCAAAATTCGTCGGAAAAAAAAAATCAATACGTGAAACGAGTTCAGTTTTACTGTAATACTATATAGGATATGAAATTTTGATAGAATTTTGTTGCAAAATATGACATTTTAAGTAAATTGTTGCAGATCACGCCTCTTTCCACGTTAACTGCTACTCACTAGTGATCGGCCAAGAAAACTGATTGCCACGCTAAACTAACCAACCATTTTCTGATTATATGCAAAACATCACAATACTACAATCAAAATTTTAAGCTAAGAACAGATGGTAGCCAGACCGGGTAGATATATTCTTATGTAGGGGATATTGAAGTAAAATTAGCGTGGGACAAAAAAGGTCGTTTGTGTGAAACTGATAACAAATATGAATTACACATACCATTCCAATAATATACTTGTCAAAATGGATGATCTTTGCCAAAAAATATGGTAAAGAGTGACACCCTCAACCAAAAAATAATGCTTATCATCGATAAAAAGAGGCCGCCGAATCATTATGATATCGGCGATTCGGATAAGACCAGAGGGCAGTTAGAGTCCTTACTTACGTCTCGTACAGTTACCGACGCCGACCGTTGGATTCTTTGTTATGTTCGCGTATAAATGGTAAACCCATATAATTCCCTACAAAAAAGTAGTATAATTATATAACATCAAAAAATAATATCATATCAATGTTTGTTTGCAATATCCTAGTTTTATTCGAGAGGCAAGCAATAAATTGCAATAATGCAGCATTGCCCGCAATGAATTGCAATAAATGCAACATGATCTGTATTGAAAATTATGTATCAGCGATGACTTCGGAATAAAGCAGTTCTCCAACAGTGTATTACGTAATTTTTTTTAGCATAGTCCAAAATTCGTTTGAATTTAATCCGATAATAAATGAAAGAGAAATATAGATCGCAGAGATGTAACAATACCATGACATGTGTGATCCAGCCGCACACGTTTGCGCCATCGAGATATCATCTGAGTCAGTGACAGTGATGGATGAAGGCCTACGACCGCCGGGCTAGAGATGCAGGCCACCGTGCTACTGGCACATCAATGATACTGTATGGCCACTGGTACTGACTATACTGCCAGCGAGCTATTGTATAATGCTAATGGTAAAGCGGCTCTTCAACAGTGAATTACTTAGAAAAATGGTTTGGAATTTAATTCAATAATATAGGTTTTGCAATATAAAACGCAATGAACCTGCGTGAGATTAATACTACATGCAAATTGATACGTCATTTCTTAATTAAATATATTATAAAGAACGTGTTATCACCCCTAAAACTGACAATGATTTAGCAATGAATGGCAATAAACGTATCAGCCCATTGAGAACATGCTACAACAACGGTGCCTGCGCCACAAAATAATACAATACCATAAATAACTTATTGGTCGAGCAAACACTTGCAATACACGTATCATGCCTGACGTTAAAAAATGCGATCATAACGCTATCTGCATCACTAAATACTACAATAACCCATACTATTACAATACATTAACATTCCCTTACACGTACAACCTGACCGATATGTACTCCTTACACGCCAAAACATCTCCCAATAAATACGATAAATATATGAACAAATAAATAAAATTAAATAAATATAAAAGTATCCTGTTAAAAACAGTAGTAACATATCCTGTACGTAATCATAAACGATCATCAACAATCATCACCGCTGGGCAGCGGTCACCTGGGCATATTCGGCGACAGGACACCCGGGTATATTCGGCTACAGGAGACGCGGGCTATTCGGCTACAGGAGACGTGGGCAAATTCGGCTACAGGAGACGCGGACATATTCGGCTACAGGAGACGCGGACATATTCGGCTACAAGACCCCCGGTCATATTAGGCGACATACCCCTCGGGCATATTAGGCGACACACCCCCCGGGCATATTAGGCGACATAATAGCTTTTATTACCTAATACCGCATCCCTGTGCTAATTGATCAGTTCCAGTGTCAACGAATGACTAGCCGATTGGGTTATACAGCTTTTTTGAGACGATACTAGCTGCAAAATGGTTTTAGTTTCACGGCCCCAGAGTGAGCTTCCAATTTTCCGCTCGTTTTTTTTTCCGGGTGATCACAAATACTCCTCATTATTGTGATGCAGGATTTAAATGAAGACAAGATGTTGCTGCGTGCCAGGGTCATCGTTGATCGATTCGCTTGAGACTTTGTAAAGTTGCCCTTTGGCGACTCTTGTCTTGCCTATGGTTAGTCACAAGGCTCAATAATGCAAGGCCGTCATATCAAGTTTGTCGTTCAGTCATCATATAGGATCCTCGAAAAAGGTTACTCAAATAAAAGTCATCTTTGTCAGTCTCAGGTCTCAGGTTACCAGCAGGGGATGGGTTGGAGGAGAGAGAGGAGGTTTGCAAAGGGTTCTTAGCTTACCAGCCGTTGGGCGTGTTCACGTCCTCGGATAGGAATGCTGGACACACCGATACAAATTATGGTGTCGACCAGTGAATTCTTTAATTTTAGGATGTCTTCAATCGCGCTGCTTTCCCATGAGGCATGCCATTAAACATTTTGATATCGTTTATTTTGCAGGCTTATTATCCGTAGCATCGTTGTTTATCATCAACGATGCTATGAATGTGATCATTTTGGTTAAATGACATGTGATATTACCTTGACAATTATTTTTTATATAAATCAAGGCGTGAGTTTATAATATTTAATCATTACCAAATACCTGCAAGTTTTATAAGATAGTCTACAATATTTTGCCACTATTCTACCTTTGAAACGTTCATTTATTGGTGAAGGGGCTGTCGCATGACACCTCTCTTAACTCCGAGATTTTATTTACGTGCCCCTAACGCACGTGAGAACTACCGAGTAACACGTTTACACGCACAGGTGTGATTCCGCGGCTCACTTGATGTATTTATACATTTTCTATGACACTGACAACATACAACTCTTTAAATAACATTTCTGTATATGCGGATGGTTTATAAAACATCGAGACTCATAAATACCTAACATTTTAATAATTTTTCAAATTGGTTAAAACATTTTTACCATAACTGTAGCTTCCATACATTTATTGTAATAAAACCCGAATCGAAGAAGCCGGCAATGGTTGAGGATCCGTTTCACTGGTCAATGCATGAGAATACCTACATGTACATCCGTTATACTTATGGAAATCTGAAATCATGACAGTGACAAAATAGAACACGTTATATTTTTCACATCAGTGTATTTTTTTTCTCGTCGTGAGCCTACAAACACCAACAAATGATGGAAAGATACTACATAATGCTGAAAATTATTATTGCTTCTTCGATTCGGGTTTTATTACAATAAATTTATGGAAGCTACATAACTGTAGCTTCCATACATTTATTGTAATAAAACCCGAATCGAAGAAGCAATAATAATTTTCAGCATTATGTAGTATCTTTCCATCATTTGTTGGTGTTTGTATGCTCACGACGAGAAAAAAAAATACACTGATGTGAAAAATATAACGTGTTCTATTTTGTCACTGTCATGATTTCACTTTCCATAAGTATAACGGATGTACATGTAGGTATTCTCATGCATTGGCCAGTGAAACGGATCCTCAACCATTGCCGGCAAAACACATTCTCAGCTGTGTTAGTGAAACCAAAGGACACAAATCGTACATTCATGAATGACAACTCATATGAGTAGCAGGCGTGGAAATGTTTTAATTAAAATCAATAGAACATGTGAAATATAACTCCTAGTTATAACTGGAAAAAACTTTCATAGCCTCAAATCTCTGCAACAGATATATACACTAAACTTCAGGAATTCATCCATCAATATCGGGGAAAATCAAAGTAATGTAAATAGTGAGAAAAAAAAACAGATAGTTGCAAACGACAAATTTTCTCAGTCGAAGTTACTGATGTATTAAATATAAGATTTATTATTTCGTTGCAATAATCAAATTGTCCACGTTGATGTCTATTGTGCAATGTAGCGTTACCACAATGATCTTAGAATAGATTAGGGGCTTATATCCATCGGAGCTAAGACCCCCGTAGGTTACGAGAGTCATCGATTCTGGTATGTTCGTACTTCTATGTGGGTGAAAACAGTGATCAGCAAAATTGTACGATTTGGGCATTCCACCGGTGGTTCATACTCACGCTGGCGCATATACGAACAAAACCTCAATGAAAAGCAGTTAACACGTGGCTTTACAAACATAATATAGTTTTTGTGCTGTCCTACAACTGTGACGTAGTAAACTGTGGGGTGGTGGAACCACATCGCCTGCATCAGTATTTCGTTTATACATACATGGTATGGCCGGTACGTTTGCCAAAAATGATTAAATTTTTCCGGTAGGCGGGGTCAGTGAGTAATCTCTGTTGATTGCAAGGGGGATCTAGGAAGACTCGTCGTGCTGCTGCGAGTGAGTTGCACTCCACCAGCACATGTTTCACTTCGATTGTCACATGGTAGCAACATGGACATAACGTCTATTAGTCGGGTATGGGTTACTAATGCGTGCCTTGTGCACAAGGGGAGTTGAATATTTTGTCTCTTCTGTTGGAGAATATGATTTTCCATTCTGTAGCCGGATAGCTTGAGTGCGATGCGGTAGAAAATTATGCAATGTTTTGTAATTTCAATTTTACAGAAAACTTAGTCGCAAACTAGCCACTTCAAATTGTTACAATATGAAACACCGTCGTAATACTGTATGTGTTGCAAATATGGAATACAGTTCCTCAGAGTGCAGGTGTTGCCAAAAGTTTTGCAACTGTGTGATGCAATGAGAGGCAGCATACCTGTCCTCCATTCCATCACACCACGGTTCACATGGAACAAAGGAATTCACATGGAACGAGACGAGGGAGTATGGAGGGTGTAATAACATAGTCACGTGAAATGGTGCCCAGGTTTGGCGCTAATTACAATAAGTACTAGCTTTGCATGGCATGAGTACTTCTGGTAACAAATGTGAAACCCTCCCGTCACTTATTTGATTATAACATTATAGAGATGATTCGATTTGAACTTCCTAAATTATATAGACATCAGTTTCTACCTTTCAAACTGCAGGGCTGAAGTGATTCATTTCAACTACTAAGATATCCTGCAATGAACGAACAAATATTCTGCAAAGAATCTGGATAACATGCCGTTTCATGTAATGATTCATATATACGTATTGTCGTTGTTAAATTGTGTTAATAATGAAAAACGACATATAATCATGGCTAATTGCGATTGATACATCAGGATTATATTCCCTTCAGTAACTTCCGGCAAATTGTGATTCAACTAACTTCAGGATTATGTCAGCGCAGGACACCATGTTTTTATTGGCCTAAGTAATACTTTAGAAATATATGTTCTGTCCTATATTTAACAAAGAATGGTGTTATTGCAGAAATGAAATACATTTTCTATCTCCATAAAACTATGCCTATGAACAAAAAAATGAATACACTTATTTTGCGGAAACTTGCCTCCCACTGCCTGCAAAGTATTAATACAAGAGAGAGTGTTATCCCTTCGTTCAGGATACTAATTGTTTCAATAAAAGGGTGAAATATAAACCGGTGATGATTCGTGAGGCGATATGACATAATGTTTTCACTCTATAAAAACTTGTATCGATGATATTCGTAATTTCGTTGCTATTAACAACGCTTAATCTTCTGAAACAAGTTTTTTTACGTGTTTCTTAACAGACCAACAATATTTTCCTTACGATTTGGTTTGTCATATAACTGTGAGTAGAATGGAAAGGTTGTTAGAACCTTCCTCGTTCGGTATTGAGCAAATATTAAGGGAAAACTTGATGAAGCTCAATTTTACAACGTTGTGAAATGTTTTGTGGTTGCGCTGTTCACTTGAATGCTTTTAGTGTCTCCATGAGAAGCAAGGTCGGTTAAACAAAAGGAATTTGGGTGCTCCTCCCGTTATAGCCAAGATGATCTCCAAGCCGAACCACAAAGGGCAGGGTTCATTGACAGAGATCGCCAAGTCCAGTTGACGATATGAGACCAAGTCATTGAAACGATACGAGACCAAGATTTCGTAGCTGTATGAGTCTAAGTCTCGGTGACGATAGATGACCAAGTCTCGTGACGATAGGAGACCAAGTTCTCGTTATGATAGGAGACCAGGTCATCAAGACGGAAGGTGACCAAGTCCCCATGATGATGGGAAACGTAGTCCCTGTGAATATAGCCGAAAGGGCATCCGTAGATATGAGCGATCAAGTTTATTTGTCGAACGTCCAATGGGTGTCAACATTGATCAAATGCTAGGAATTGAAAATCAGTCATCATTCAGCGCTGATGTTGATGACTATGGACTTGATCAGTTACAAGATCCAATCATGTTAAAAAATATGAAACATCTCAAGCATCCTAGGAAGGCCTTGTTTCACCGAGAAAGTCGAGAGTTTCTGGTAGATTTTGAGCGTAAATTCGTTGCAAAGTATGACGAAAACAAATGGCAGCTGTCTCACGTTTTGGGTATTTCAGCGGTTTAACCAAGAGATCGTTGGAGGTCATGGATGGTGCCTGGTTCAAATATTTCGTTTGAAACCTGAGCGGTTGCATTGGTACTAGGGAGAAGAATTAACATAGAAAATAAAAGTTAAGTGCAATTTCAAAGTGCAGAAATGGGCGCATGTGATATTTTAAAGATTAATGGTGTTTGTATGGAACGATTGGCTGTCGTGACCCAGATTCGATTGGAGATCGTGAGCTCCAATTAAGACGTTAATATTCTGGGAAACTGTGCTCGAAACAATCCAACAGATCCTCCCTAGCGGCAGTGAAAAACAGTCTGCTCCTTCATAGGACCACCACCCAACGAATTGCATGGTTATGTTGGTGGGTTAGAGGAGTGTTATGAATGGTACAGGTGCGACAAACATTCATCGTTCGTTGATTCTGATCCAGATGAGAGGTGTGTTTGCTACAGGACCCAAGAGAAGAAGGCTACCGGTTCCAATGAAGAAACCAATACATCATGGGTTACCTTTGTCTAGATGGCTCAGACAGTCGAGGAAGAAGTGGATCTCGTAAGCCCAACAAGCAAAATCCCAAGTTTGATTGATGTGTAGAAGGCAAGACACCATATGCGACTCGACTGACCGACGAGGTCACGTTGAAAACTTGTGCAGAATGGAGATCAGAACCTGTTTCATATGCGGTAGTAACCAGCATCATAAGGATTCTTTTACTAAGTATAATCCTGAGTGGAGTAGTTTCCAGTTCAAGCGTTTTCGGTGTGGCGGACCTATCTTGAAGAGGATTGTGGGCTGTTTAAACCACTTACCTTCAAGTCTGCGGAGCAAGACTTGGAGCACAGCAGATATGCCTCGAAGAACTTATTATCTATTAACCAAACTTTTTTGCAGACAAAAAATTCCAGACTACGCTGGTTGGATTGCTTTCTGTTCAATCGTCCAAGCTGAGATGATAGCGACATGGAAACGAAGAGTATGGTGCTCCAGCCTGATTCATGCTGTGGATAAACAATTGTGGCAGTCCTTGCAGCTACTTTATTGCACCCCATCATGGATTTCTCATCTGACAATCTATGCTAGTGATAGTGAGGAGTAGAGTGAAATGAGGAAATTCCACTGATTGCTCGGTGAGTGATGGTTATGAGAAGCTGAGATCCTCTGGAAGTGTGATGGGTGGCTGACTTCATGAGATGGCAATCGTTCGTTGATAAATGCTGGAACTGTCAGGGTCGGAAGTTAGGGCATTGATTGGTAGAGGTGCGAGCTGTAGTATAGTCCATCAGCAGTGGTTGAAAAATACTGCCTAACCTAGCCACCCCCCTAACTAGGGGGAAACGGCTGTATGTCTATGTCAATACATCAAGGATAATATCAAATGAGGATGAAGTTGTTGAAGAGGCTATGATGCCGTGCTGTTTTATTCCAGTAGACTATACGTCATCCTAAGACATTCAATCGGACTATGGCTCAGGTTAATACTTATAGGTGGTAGAATCAACCATGCATGGCTGAAAGGTCTCTGAACTACATTCCAGTTTGCTTGTTATGACCGAGCAGGAGTGTGTCGAGTCAGTTGGTTAAAAGTTTTTCTTTGATATGGAAAGGTATGATCACGACAATAACAGTGTTCTCATTCGTGTTTTCAGATAAGGAAATCCTCAATTGTATGCATCATTATGGTAAATTAGTCACTGAAGAGAGCAATTACTCTCCAGATGCCGTAGTCAAAATCCTAGTCAAGATTTGGGCAGTATCGCGACTCATTGTCTGTGGTTGATGATTTGCTTTTGCTTAAGCTGCCTGGAGGTTCTTAAGTATGTGTGGTGGCTTCCAGATTTCTAGTGAAAGTTGAACTTGTTGTGCATGACTACGGGGCACATAATAACCACACAAAACTGATCGAGACTGTGGTAAAAGACATCACAAGGACTTGTGATAAATATAAAATATTATTGGTCACTACTCTTGTAGCTCCTCATGTGCACAAAATTATAACAACTCAATCCATTCTAGTTGGTTTCAGTTGATCTGCTGGTTCTACTTTCTTCGCGAGTATGAACGACTGCAATGAAAAATTGTATTCATACACAAACGTTAAAGTATTCTTTTCTGTTGCACACAGACAATGCATATATATACAAAATAAATAAAGAATGTGTATGATGATTGGTTAGACCATCAAATCAGATTCAATAGCAATTTTGAGAACACCACAACGAGCAACTGAGAAAGTGGGACCGTGCATGAACGGTAGGATACATCTAGCATTCGCAACTGAGCGTAGGCCACGACTTCATCCGAAGTATGCCACGACCAAAGAAATATCAAACTTAGCTTCTAGTACAAAATATATATGAATTCATAAGGACATAAAGTAATACGATCGGACAATGGAATATTATTAGGAAGGTAGTCTTAATACAGATTATCCGCCTACAATACATTGGGTAGTGAAGAATGTTAGGGTACGTGTGGGTCTATGTGAGTTAGAGAGCTCATACATGAATCCATACATATATATACCCAAATTTAAAATACATGCGAAGATGAGTCAAGATCTTATCGAGTTCATCAAATCGTGTAACCAAGTTAATGAGACGTTCCTAGCTGAACTTAAGTACCAACCTTTCTCGAACATGTAGCGAGACAGCAAAATTTCAGAGAACATTCCAAGTACACAATGAATCTGCGTTATATCCTGATGACCCATAATTTTGCGATCAGACATTATAAATTTTTATAAATCAATTGTTTAATCATCCGCCTAATTCATTGGATAGCAAAGGTTGTCAGGCAATGCGTGGATCTGTGTGAATTGCAGAGACACTGCCGTAAAAGCCTATGTGATCCGACGGTGTGCTAATAAATTCCCATTCGTTACGTGACGATGAGTTACTCGCTTTACGGACCTACGAAATTAGTACAAATGAATTTCACTTTATGTTTAACTATCAGGGTAAATGCGAAGCAGAAAAACTGTTAGGCTATGAGTGTACGGAATTGGTTCTATGGTATTTCGCTCATCAACGCGTGTTTGTTCTCGAAAACAATGGGAGTTGCTTTCAGAATAAAAATCTTAATTCATATACAAATGGTAATGTATTCTTTGCAGCAAAATAAACCAATACATAAATATAAACAATAAATCAAGAATAGGTATATCAGTGAGGTATGACCATTAGATTGGATTTAGTAACAATGCAGAGTACATCAGAGCGTGTAACTGAGTATATGAACAGTGTGGTACATCTAACCAAAAAAAATCACAATGATACACGGACGGAATCGTATTATTTTTTGCATCCTAAATCAATACATAAACATACAGAGGGATTAGGATTTGTTTGGTTGTAATGGACCATCAAACCAAATGGGATTAGTGCTGTACCAATTAGAAATAAAACGTCAACTTGAGTAGCTTCTGAGTTTCAACACCAAATTCTGTCAATTAGGCTTTGTTGACCACTACAGCTGTTGTCTGATAATGGACCTGGAAATCAGAGGGGCCAAGTTCAACAAACAGCTTATAGTTTACGTCACAGTCCATCTGTGTACCACGCCATCAAGCCACTAAGCAGCGGCCTCATTGAGCGAGCCAACTCGATGTTGTTGGAGTTTTCCTTGTTCGGGCCTGATGCCGGGTAGATGGTACGATATGCACGCACGATCGTTGATTACCCAGAGTGCTACCTTCCATTTATTCCAGATGCGAGTACGTATTCGCCTAGAACGGTAGTTTGATCAAACCCCAGAGTGTTCAAGAATAGGGTCATCCTTCATTTGGGTCATTCAAGTTCTTCCAAATGGTGGTGAAAAAGACCATTCGGAAAGAACACGAGACCACCAAGAAATTTGCAGCCCGCCTTGAGGAGCATATAGCAGACAAAAGGCCCACTAAATGGTGCTAACAAACTCAGGCACGTTGTAACGGCCATGAATTTAAAAGCAAATCATTGACAGTTGCGACCTTATTTTCCCAGGTTTAATTACATCTCTGTTAATCCTTGGTATCAACAAGCATTTGATCCCACAGTTCAGCGTTTGCCAGTTTGTGGTTCCCTTGTTGGTTGTCAACAATTTGGTGGTTCTCCAATTGGCGTTCCTCTGGCTACAGGTTCACCAAGTCGTCAAGCATCTGCCTAGGTTTCTTGTGAGCCATGGAAATTTATTAATTCTTCCTCACGAGATGATTGAAAAGTAAGACTTCTAGGCGGTTTCATTAGTGCCTGGTTCACAGAAGTACAAGAGTTAACTTTAGCGACCGAAAACACTGAACCCTGCAATGAGCCGCAGGCTACAAATTATCACGATATCCTGATGTTGTCTGACCTCGTGCTCGGTCGTCTGGGTCATAGACAGACTCTCGAGTAATTTTGGCTGAAGTTTCCGTGTCTTTCTACTGCGGGATGCGACACGATCTGAATCTTTGTTGACTGACGCTGCCATTCATTTGTCTGTCTATTAACAACCAACGCATTACTAGGTCAATTCTGATCACCAACCAACATTAAAGGTGATTGCCTAGGACAGATTGGACAAAAACATCAGCGCAGTCGGCCTCAATTGGCTGTGGTGCGTATCTCGAGCTAAGTTCAGTTCACCTGTTAGAAAAAAAACTTTACTCTGACGGCTTTCTCCTTTAGAAGTTTGATTTATCGGAGTTACTTAAAATTTTGCTGCCGAATTATACGAATTCATTGAAGTTGGCCTCGATGCCCCACGAGTTGAGCATCTGCGTCCCCTTATTTTTGCCCATGTTTTATTAACACTTTCTGTGATGTTACTATTTATATTGTTCGTGTGTGTTTCAGGATGTTGACCCGGTCTTTGTCACGTGCAGAATTGACCCAATAACCAAATTACTATCGTAACACGTGTAGATTGTTCAATGCGCGTTCTAAATGAGGCTTATCTTCCAGCGTCAAACGCCCGAAGTAGCTCGGCGCCAGAAACACACCAAGTAGTATCTACCTGCAACGTGTAAGAGTATGAGTGTTGGCTTTGAACCTCTCAATTTGCATTGGCCACTCTGTTCAATCATTTGAAGAGCCTCCCGAGGAGCTATACGTGCGGATCAAACGCTGTCAGCATAGAACTTGAGAATAAATTGAGACCATTTTTAGTTATGCTGTCAGCTGCCACTCATTTGGGCCTGCTCACAAAGAGTCAACCTCATGCGTTATGAAATTCTGTGACTCACCGATCAGGCAGGGGCTCCTTATAAAGCAACTTATCGTGGGTGGACCGCGTCTTCTTGCCGCCCTCAAAGTTGAGGGCGGCATCGTAGGTGCTGGATTCGCCGCCTAGAATCCTTCCCACTGAGACTTGATGCAGGCGTCTACCCCACTTGCGTCAACCGCTCCAACCTTCGTACCGGACGCACGTGCGTAGCTCCTCGCACCAGGACGGTAAACCCTCTCCGCCTAGGCTTAGGAAAGCAATTGTATGCCCCTCGTATGGTCGCCAGATTCCTCTACGCTAGGCTGTAACATCTACGTCCATCATATCCTCCCTATTATTTCGACCTTAGGTGCTGAAAGAGCGACGGTGGGGTGTGAATCCGGAACCCATCGACTTGAAGGAGGCGATATAGACTGCCGCTCCTACGGAGGTCTTTTCAGTCGTTCAAGTAAAAACATTTTTAAACAGCAGAAGGGAGCTGCTATGATTGAGTTGCTATGCTTTGCATTCATCGCAATCTTGCGTAGGAAGCAACTTGGTGTCGCTACCGCGCCACCTACGCGCATCCGAATTAGATCCGTTTGGAACCGTCGATATTCGTCACCATAAATTTCAAATTAGATCCGTTTAGAGCCGTCGATACCCCCCGTCCCCGTAAATTTACATGCATATATACTGCGATTGAAATAAGCACGCTATCATTTGTTCGATATCACAAGTTTCTTATTTGAATTCGTACCTGTAAATGTATCATCCGTTCCACGCACAGACTACTAATAATATACCCCATTCATATTCATCACCATCATCATTAAACTGTTAACTGTTTGAATTTGATATTGGAAAATATACATCGCAAACAGTCCAGCCTCTCCGGAAAACAAGCTAGTTGTGGTGCAGCTGAGTGTAGTAGAGGGCTCCCCTCCCTCACCGCAGAGGGCTCCCCTCACTCACCGCAGAGGGCTTTCCTCTCTCGCCTCAGCGGGAGGTCGACCCTTCTCTGCAGGTGCCCTGTACAAGGACCAGCCTGTTACTTTTCCCAGCATTCGTGCAGTACCTCAACTCATTTTCAACTGTGCATATTTCATGAAAGTTACTTTCTCATTGTAAATACTAATACAGCCTTATCAAGGTAACAAAAAATGCATTTATATCTAAATTCAGAAGTTTTGCACCAATTGCGTTAGAAAAATATATAATGAACAAAAATAAATGCAATTTGCGTCTGACATCTGTCTATGTAAAGTAACTGTAAAATAATACTGTAAATTAAACGTAAAATAATACAAGTATCACATAAATAGTTCATACATTTTCATTTATCCCTTGTAAACAGCATGATAATTATTTTTCAGTCAGGGAAAAATAATTTCATTTTTGCCTGAGTTTAGTTTAGTTTTCAACTCGAGTTAGACTCACATAATCACCCAAAAAAAAGCATGTGTTAAACTTATTATTCACATATCTGCTGTTTACAAGAATAAAGGATTTATCACTTTGTCTTCAAGTTCACGGTTTGTAACTGCTCACTTAACAATTCCAAAATGACTCCTGCTGCAAAACTAGAATGTGTAACTTGCCGCTAATCGTACTCTCCCGAACACTAATGTGTGATGGTAGCTCTTCCAGGCAAACGCATAATACGCGTCCAAACGGAGAGGGCAAAATAGCGAGCTGTAAATTCTGCCAGCATGCCGAAGAGATTGAAAAACTGAAAGCACAGTTAACTCATGCTTCTGGTGGCCCACTCAACGCAGAGGTAGTTGACGCTGATACAAGCTGCTAGCTGTTGAACTAGAACTAGAGAGCGAGCAGAAACAATTGCGCGAATTCAAAGATATCATAAACTGTGAAATAGGGGCAACTATAGAACTACCCTGTATCGGGTAAATGAACTCCAAGTGCACTTAGACTCAGAATTGGCAAAGAAACTTACAGCTCTAGGCTCAGAGACCAACGACCGTATCAAATTGGTAGAAAAAAAGATCAACGGTGGTGAGACACTGTACATAACTGTAGGAAACAGGCTGCAGGCAATCAGTGGCAAAGCACCACAGCCCAGGCGACAGTCCTGCCACACCAGAACTGATACAAGCAACAGTTCTGATGTATTGCCCGATGAAATGGACTGACAAAATACCGAGGAAATTATTGTGATTGGCGATTACAATGTCACCTCTATCAAACCAAATCAGCGAAAACAGAGAGTCCAACTAGAAATACTCGGTAAACCAGGCTTGAAAATTTACAATATCGAAGGAATAATCAAAAAGAACAACATACCTACTCCTATACCGATCATACTAGAAGTCGGGGTAAAATAAGTGGTGGCGCAGACGGAAGAAAAATGGGTAAGGTATGAAACCATGCTAACAAAAGTCGAACGATCGCACGCGAACATCCATGTCACTGACATCCTGCCCCATCCAAACCAAAGTAGATACAAATTGAGCAAGATGTAATTTCTAAACAATCGCATGGCAACTTTCTGCAAAGCAAAACAAATCTCATTATCGGACCATTGGAAAACGATGATCAACCTCAAAAACTATGAAACTAATAGAATCACCAACAAGGCAATCAAACATCCTTGAGAAAACTGTCTTCAGAATATCGGTGCTGGCCTCATTACCGAAATTAAATCAAAAAATATTTTTGACGAAATAAAATCAAAAAACAATTTCGACGCCCAACACAAAAAAAAACGCCATTACGGTCCAACGGAATGAGTCAACGGCCGCCGCCCGAGCGAGTAGCAATCACGGATCCTGTAGTAACGATAGAGGAACAGCCAACAAGTATAGATTCACCACTAACAAAAAAGTCCATCGAAGTAACACAGCAGCCCCTGAACGCAACCGAAGAGTTTCTGGCAGGATTCCGAGCGACAATACTCTCAAATGTTACTATGTAAACGTTTGAAGTCTCTGAGACAAAATCGACGAATTGGGAATCCTCGCAATTAACAGAAAGATCGACATAATAGCCATCACCGAATCGTGGATGAAATCGAGCACAAGAAATTATCTATGCGAATTCACTCTCCCGGGTTTTTCACTATTTTACAAAGATAGACTAGGCCTTGAGGGTGGATGAGTATTGTTTCTCGTAAAAAATACTCTACAAATAAAAGGAATCTCTATTCCAAGCAGCAGACACGACATAGTATCAATTCAAGTAGTTGGTAAACATATAAAGTGTCAAATCACACTAGTTTATCCTCCAAACAGCATTGTGGCAGATGATATCGATCTATACACAACCTCGTCGATGTCGTCAGAACACAAGACAGTACAGTGCTTGGAGACTTCAATATTCCTGACATCAATTACGAAACACATGAATGTACGGCCACTGGCCAACGCCTGGTTGATTTTGCTGACGATAAGTTTATGACCCAAATGGGAAAGACACCTACAAGAGGTTGCAATATTCTTGATTTTCTATTTAGTCAAGCCAATCTCATGTCACGAACGTCTAAGTGAGCGAACCCTTCAGAACTAGCGACCTCAACTGTATCCATTTTATGATTGGGCTTTAGTTGAAATCGTCAATTAACTGAGAAAAAGCCCCAAACTTTAGGCAATGACGTCAGCAAATATCCCCCTAGGACAAGATGTCAATCAATCGCTGAAAAATTTTTTTGGGGGCACTTCAAAATATTGAAAATTACTATGTCCCTCGCAGAAGCAGGCGAACAGCAGTCGCTCAGCCCAAGTACTGGAAAGGAGAATTGCAGCGCCTTCAGTCGCATAAGAAAGCAATGCACTCGATTAAACAGAAGCACCCATACGACGATAATGCAAAAAATGAATTCAAAATCAGCAAAAGGGTTTTTAAGACGGTCCAGGAATGAAAGAAAAAAGGTTACGATAGTGAAATTGCGACTAACGTCAAAACTAATCAGAAACAATTTTTCAGTTATGTATCTAGCGACAAAATTCAAAATCTGTAATTGGCCCTCTTGAAAGTGATATGGGTGAACTAGAAACTGTATGTGTATGTATGTATGTATAGACATACAGCTGTTTCCCCCCAAGTTAGGGGGGTGGCTAAGTTAGGCAGACACAGAGGGGGGAAGTGCCCAATCTCCCGCAACAAAACCGCCATGTCCTTGCCGAGGCTCGAGACATGTAGCACCAGAGGCTGACACTGCAGTCGAATACACTAACCACTCGGCCACGGCGACCTCAAACTAGCACTTGAAACTGGCGACACTAAAATGTGTGTGCTGCTTAACCAATTTTTCTGTTCTGTGTTTACGTTAGAAAATTCGTATATTCATAATCCTGAGGATATCAATGCGCAAAGACAAATTGAAGCCCTCAGCACAGTGAATTCTTGCCCTGCCAAAGTTAGTAGACATATAGAAAAACTGACTGTCACAAAATCTCCAGGTCCAGACCAAGTTCATCCCAGAATAATGAAAGAGGCCAAGAATGAAATTGCTGAACATCTAGCAAACATTTTCACCCAATCTCTCACAAATGGCGCCTGCCTTCTCAATGGAAAGAGGCCAACGTCACCCCAATTTTTACAAAAGAGGACAAAAAGTGTTGCGGAAATTATCGTCCTTTTAGTCTCAGCTCAGTCATTGGACAATTGATGGAAAGTTTGATCACGGATAAAATTACAGAATTCTAAGAATCAAATCAGTAGATAGGTGACTCTCAGCATGGCTTTAGACGCAATCGTTCATGTATTACTAACATGTTTTTTTTCACGACGCGAAATCTCCGATCGACATCATTTACCTTGACTTTCAAAAGGCCTACAATGAAGTTCCTCACAAACGCTTGGTTAGTAAAATTCACAGCATCGGTATTCGAAGTGAACTCAATAACTGGTTAAAATGCTGGCTACAGGACAGACGGCAGCCAGTCGTACTTAATGAAGGTTTCTTCGATTGGGGTAAAGTTACAAGCGAGTATTCCATAAAATTCTGGTCTCCATATCTCAGAAAATACATTATTAAATTAGAAGAAGTTCAACGTAGAGCTACTATACTTATCTCGTTTCTGCGCAATAAATCGTACGAAGAGAGACTGCGCGTACGCAATCTTAATTCGCTAGAGAAGCGAAAAGTCAGAGGTGACATGGTCGAAGTGTGAAAGATTATGAAGGGTAAAGGAAACGTCGAGCGAGCAAGCGTTTTCAGTTTGGATGCAAACAGAGTGACCAGGAATAATTGATACAAAATCGTTGGCAAGCGTTTTACGCTCGATATCACGCGCAATTTCTTCACGTATAGGGTTGTCGAAGAATGGAACAGTCTTCCCGCGGAAGTTGCGACCAGCGATACGATCGAAACATTCAAGTCACAGCTCGACAAATTTTACCAAAATCGCCGCTAAATAGCTTCCATCTGTAGCACTCTCACCAGTATATTCGAGAAAAACGGTGTCCGGCATTGATACCCATACGGTTGAATTAGTGTCCGGCATTAACACTTATACGGTAAAAAAAGGTGCCCGGCATTGGTACCTGCTCGTTGCAAAACGGTGTCCAGAAATGACACCGGTCAGCATTGGTTTAACGAGGAATGAAACTGTGAAAATCTCAGATCAATACCGTGGGTCGGTTGCTGTCTCTTCAGGTGATGATTTGAGCGGTAAAATGATCGTAAAATCGTAAAATGACGTCTCCTTCCACAAACTTTCCCTTTCTTGATCGATTGAAACAGAAAATACAGAGACACATGATGCTATCTTAGACATTCTTCTTCAGAACTAATATTACTATCAAAAGGTAACCCATTAGAGCCAAAACGCCTGTTGTGTTTTTCTTGCGCTTGTAAACACTTGTAAACTAAATGGGATCCCCGCTAATTGAAGTGACGATCCCATCTGCATTAACAGTGTTGGCGGCTTTCAATAATACAATCACACCCAATCCAATACTTTACCCCAATCTCGATAATCATCTACGATTACTAGGTTTTGTCAGTCTTCAGGCGTCAAACGATTGACAAGGGAAGTCAGGGCTTCATTGAACGGACGAGCAAGCGTTGCGCTGCTATCTGGAGGGCCGCTGATGAGACGAGTGGGCAGCAACAGGTACCATTTTGTTACAAGATCAACTTGTCTCAAGACGTCCGATAGTGGACCTTGATAGGTGGTTAGTAAAGTCGCCCCATTTAATTAAACCTCGTCTCCACTGTCCGGTACCGCTTTCGGCTAGTGGCAGTATCAGGAGTCTGAAAGTACTGTTGTAGAAGGATAGCATAGTATGCCCCAAATGTAATCCAGCCAAATCGCCAAGTGCTCATTAACGCGCTGACACACTTTTTTATGTTTTCACATTAAAGTATCTCATAGCATTATTTCTGATTTTTTCCTTCAGTATTTAACTGTGTGGGTTATAAATAAATGTATAAGTATGTTGAAGGAAATCTTGGAACGGTGCATCTCACGCTACTATAGATTACCAGTGGATCTTGCATGACACGATCGGAACGGTGAGGGTAGAAGTTGTTTCCTGGGTGCGGGAACTTGTGCAGCAGATGTGGATAGGACTTGAGTCATATAGTCTGTATATGTTGTCAGTTAATGTGTTTAAACCCCTGCCTGACATGGTTAACCCCGTGTAGCTTGGTTAAGTTGACGCTGATAGTTTTTTCAATTTCCAACCTGGAACTATTGCCTGAATTTAAGCATCCCTGTGACTTACTCGGTTAGTATACGGCTGTTCATTGGTGTGATATTGCGTTTTGGATCACTCTTGAGAGTGTAGCTTGGCGCAGTGCGTCTATGAGTTGGAGATGGAGTATTTTGTCTGTTAAATAGATAATTGCATGGGTGTTGCGAATGTGTATTTTCCTTGTTGAAGTTCAGGTACGATAGGGATGTACGGTCGCGAATGAAGATTCGTTAGCGGCTAAATATGAACGAAAATAACGAATGATAATTCTATGGTACATGTTTTGCAATTCAGTAGAAATTGGATTTTGAAATTCATTACGAAGCTTAGTACAAATGTAGTACAGATGAAGACAAAAGAGTGAATACCCAGGAAGGGGGTTGGCCGACGTTAAGCGCACCTCACACTTCTCTCGTATACACACACGAACACACTTAGCTCTTTTGAGAGAATGGTCATGCCGAGAGACCCTTATGACACACTCTGGATCAAGAGTGCTTTCCGGGGGCAGTGTCAGCAGCAGGGCCGACAGTGAAACTGGTCTACTCCTCCTGCTTCATAGTAACTGGACCCCCCCCCTTACCCCCATCCGACCATCCGGTTTCTCAACGCGACGCTCAAGGCGGGAAGCACATCAAAGCCGCGTCAAAATTCAACCATTCACAACCCTTCTCCACTCACGCATATCCATTGCACGCTCTTTCACTACCTCCACAATTTTGTATCTTCTTCCTAACACCTGCTTCACGCTATCCATCTATCCACCCAAAATTCGATCTACCTCTAGGCCTACAGCAACTTGCCTCCGTCTTCATCACCCTTGACATCAACTTTCTATCATCTATCATCACCGGGTGCCCAAGCCATCTCAGAACACGGGAATCTAATTCTAATGAGAACAAACGTCGTTATTGATTCTGTCTTTCAGGTCACTCCAGACTTGTTCCTCAAATAGTTCATTTCAATAACATTCAACCTTCTTCTCTCTTATGCTCTCACTCCCCAAGTCTCAGCTCCGAAGGATACAGCTCCCCAACGTTCCAGCTAATTACACACTACAGAGCACCCAAAACTTTACACCCTTCCTTCACTCGCAACTTCACCTCAGTTTCCACTAATTCAGTCTCCTCCCCATGAGAGCCCAGATCTTTAAAACAATGCTCGCGTCGACATTCCTCGAAAAACCTATTACTCTTCTCTTACCCACGTTATCTCGCAGCTTCCTTCACCAACTTACTAAACCAAATTCCAAGACTGGCCAACGCAAGTTCTCATCAGAATCGTCTACCAGTGCTGTGTCATACGCAAACAGCAACTGAGTTCCCAACAGCTCTAAGTCACGACCCAATACACTTCAGTTCACTCCCTGACCACTCCAGTCATTTAGGGAGTGACAGACAGGAAAATATAACGCAGTTTTGTATCAGTCCCACTCTCTGATACAGGCTTCTTAAATTTACCCCAAGGAGACCCACTTGGGGTAATGTTACAAACGCCGTGTCACAAGGATCCGAGTTAGGTTCAGTTCCCTTCATAATACACATAAACGTGTTGTAGATAAACGTTCTTTCGAACATTATCAAGTTTGCAAGTTTCCTCCTAACTCCAAGCGAGTTAGGAGGAAAAGCGAAAATCGAATTTGAGGGTCAGCGATCCAATAAGACGTGAACAAAATTATTGATTGGTCAGAAAGTGGCCAAGTAAATTCAAAGTCGTCAATGCAGGCCTAAAGTTGTGCACGTAGACCTTCAAAACTCCAAGCGAGAATATTCAATTTTCGGAAAGATACTGACTCCTGTCACCGTTGAATGAGATCTAAGTGTCATCATTAGAAACGATTGAAAAGCAGCAAGCTATGTAACGATGCCGCCAAGGAAGACAATAAATTGCTTAGGAAGACAATAAATAAATTGCTATCCATGATATCCCGGACTATCCCGCAGAAGACCAGAAACAGTATTCTCAAGTTGTGCAGTGCATTTGTTGGACCGCATCTCCTATATTCCGTCCAATTCTGGTCTCCATTATTAGAAAAGACATCAAATTAAAGAAGGCTCAAGGTAGAGCTACCAAACTTGTAACTTCGCTGCGCAATAAATCGCACAAAAAACGACTACTTGAACTCTTCCTTCACTCTCTAGCAAATAGTCGTGTCAGGGGTTACATGATCGAAGTGTGGACGATTCTGAAGGGTCATGAAAGCGTCGACCGACCGGGCTTTTCACTCTAGAGGTGAACGCAGTGACTAGGAATAACGGATACAAAATCCTTGGTAGCGTTTCTCACGCCACATCACGCGCTATTTTTTCACGTTTGGAATTGTCGAGGATTGGAACAAACTTCCGTCGGAAATTATAAACAGCGATACAATCGAAACGTTCAAATCACGGCTCGACAATTTTTACCAGAACCACCGCTGACTAGCAGGCAGCTATTCAGCGGTGGTTCTGGTGGCCCCCTTCATTCGCGCAGCACCATTCACTTCACCAGCATTTGCGTAAAAAAACAGGTGTTCGCAATTGACACCAGCACGGTTAATATAGTGCCCGGTATTGGCCCTAGCACGGTGAAAAAGGTGCTCGGCATTGGTACCTGTTCATTGCAAAGCGATGTCCAGCATTGACACCCGTCAGAATCTATTTAACGAGGAAAGAAACTGAGACAATATCAATTTAACATCGAGGGTCGGTGGGTTTCATTTAGGTTCTTATTAGAGTGGTTTTGAGTACCATCGTTAAGTGTTATTTCCAATTACAGTATTTACCTTCCATGATCATTTAAAACAGAAATTAGACAGACACACGAAGCTTTCTTAGACGTTCTACTTCAGGACAAATCTTCTTAGAATCAACCGGTAACCTAGTGTGGGCCTAAAGGTACGTTGCTGTCATCCTTCACTTCTAAACATAGCAATTTCCTGATCACCTTGTCGTAGGCCTTTACCAGATCCATGAAGTCCATGAACACACCGTTCCCTTCGCATGGTATTTCGCACAGACCGGTCTCCCTGCAAAAATCTGACCTGCACACTCTCTACCAGTATTGAAGCTACACTATTCCTCGCCAATTGCGCCATCCGAACTGCCTATAATAATATTGATTATCACTCCCGTACAACTTATCGACAACACAAAACAAACTGATACTTCTTGAGATGCAGCATGCCCTTTTAGCTTCTTTGCCCTATTTCAGCGGAACAATGCAAGCACTGCGTCATTCAAGCGGCATCACACTTGACACACAACACAGATTTTATAGCCCCACTAGCCATTCGACAATCATTACACCACCCTCTTCAGTCCCTCAGTCGCAATACCGTCCAAACCAGGGTCTTTACCTGCTTCATCGCCTCTACCGAATCCTGCACCTCTTTCTTAGTAGTGCCCGCAACAAGTCTCTTACCCAAAACCGGCATTCGTGCACTACCAGCCACGACAACAATGTCAATCTCTCTGACAACAACTGATCAAAACACGTAGCCCACCTCATTCGCGCAGCACCATTCTCTAACCACAACCGGACGTTTTCATCTTTCACCACCAATCGTTTCCGGTCACCCCTTTTTCATTCGCTTCTTCTTCTCTCAGAACATCTTTTTGTTCCTTTTAAAGTTCAGTCACAACCTTCTGCCGCACCTGGCATCAGCGTCCCTCTTAGCTCTCCTCACCACCCATTTCACCTTTATTTACTTCTCTGTACAGTTGTCATTAGCCACCACCGACCTCGCTTGCAACCTCTCCCCATGAGCTCTTCTCTTCTTCACCTCAGTCAGTTTGTCTGCTGCGATCCAACACTCGCAGCCCTTCCTTCTTCACCCGCCCAAACGGCGCAAGACACACACATTTCTCATGTCCTGCGCACTCACGCTGTTATATTCCTTCATCAATGCCGGTTGGAACTTCTCATCTCTGCTCATTCAGTTCACTCACCTTCACTACTTCTCTTCATGCCCCCACCATTTTGCTCCCCTTCTACCTCTGCTTCGCTCTGGATCTTCATTCAACCAGCAGTGGTCAGACATATATCCACCCTCTCCTCTAGACACCCACACAGCCACCTCACCACGTTCCTCGAAATCTTTACAAAATCGACCTCCACCACTGAACCATGGGCCATCCTTACCCATGGGTACGTGTGGATATCTCGCTTCTTGAACAAGCTGTTTCCTACCCCCATCTCCTGCTTCATGCACAAACTATCAGGTCTCTTTCGCAGTCATTTTTACCGGGAACACCATACCTCCCTGCCACATTCTCATCCACTATTCATCTTCAATTCTCTCATTTAGGTTACTCAGTACAAGCACATTGCCTTGACCTCCAAAACTCATAATTCAATTACGCAGGTCAGTCCAAAATAACCCAATCCTCTTCACTCCTTCCAGCAGTAGGTTCGTAAGCACTCGCAAACGCCTATCTTTCCATACCTAAGTTAACTTTCACGCACATCAACCTGGAGGACTTTTCCTCCCACTCTGTAACGATGCTAGCCAACAGGTCACTCAATATCATTACCAAACCTTCTCATGCCCAGTCTTCCTCCACACCCGACTTTCTTGCACTTATCACGCCGAACTCACATTTCTTCTTCACAAATATCTCACCAATCTCTCTCCTCTTTGCTTCATTCGTACAACAACCACTCACATTCAGCGACCCTAACAATTGGGTTAGGAGAGGCGTGAGCCTCTTCTCCTCCGCTTGTCTTGCCGTCTTTAAGGAAGGAGTTTACACAGGAAGGGATCCAATGCCCCCTTGCTCCGCCACTAACAACACGCTCCGCCTCTAACAATACGCAAGGGGTTACGGTAGCAGGATTCAAAATCCGGGAGCCCAGCGTTCGCGCTAAAATTATTCCCGCACACGCGCACTATCACCTCTTCACTTCACCTCACTGTCATGGCCGGACACTGTCATAACCGCTAAAAATCTTTCATCCCACGTGCTTTCTACCTAACGATGATTCAGCCCCACGCATTTTCCACCACTTCAAAATCTGCCACTGTCATATCTGCCACTGTCATTACACCGAAACAGGCGTACCAACCTAACAGTTATCACTTTATTGAAACTTCAATTAAAAAACGCTTAAAAACGGCATTACGTACCCTACAAAAATACTAATGTTTGCCCCGCGGGTTAGAAATACGTACCTTTGCCCCGCGGGTTAGAAACACGTACCGTAGGTTAGGTTAGGTTGGGCAGGAAATGTTTCATTAAAGTGATAACCGGTAAAATGGTACGACTGGTGGCTGATTCTGACGTGGGCTGAAACAGATTTTCGCTAGAATGTCATGGCAGATATGACAGTGGCTGGTGTGACTGAGGAACGCTATGAATGTTCGCTGTTAAAAAATGGTACCGTAGGTAGATAGTCGGAACAACTTGGGGCTGATAAGGCAGTTGGCGGAGATGATAGGGGTTGATCTGACGTTGGCTATAAAAGAATTTAGCGCCAGGGATAGCGACCCCAAAATCCTACCACAGGGCTTCCATATGAGTTGCTTCCTACGATAGGTAAGGCGTTATCGTGGCAAGATTCTAATGCCCTGCCACAGATATTTTACTGGAATTAAAATCCGTATTTCGTTAAATCCCAAGTGAGAAAAGTGTCTGGCTTTTTCGTTACAGACTGACCATAAACAAATTTTGTTGAGCTATTTTACGTTAAATTATACCTGTGTGTCATGCCCATATGTTTGATAAATAGGATTTTTGATACAACTAGAAAGAAACACGGTCTAAATTAGCGAAATGTGGTAACAAGAAACCCGCAGAAATGCCCATTGGGGTAGATGAAATTTCATACCTAATAAATATGAATTGACATTGAGAGAACGCGACCTGCGGATTGGCTTCAGTGGCCAGGGCATGCTAACCAAGTGTGAGAAGGTGGCAGAGCGTTTCATACACATGTGTGATACTAGATATGACGTTACTGTGTATGATGAGGTTTCCTGATATGAAGGACTGAATTGGTCGAGTCAGTCTTACTCATATGGTCTACAAAGTGACGGGCCCTAACCTTCTCAACACCTTGGAACATTCAAGTCCTCCGCCCATGTAACACGTATAACGGTGGCGACGAGGTGAATAATTCGGTATTGAAAATAAATCATGATACTTTGAAAAGTGCTGTGTTGAAATAGAATATCAGACGACAATAACCATGCTCAATCAAAGTTCCATCTCTATTCGAAAGCCATCGAAGACTTCCCCATTCGATTTGCAGTAAAAACTACAGACACTTGAAAGCAGCGAGGAGACGAACAAAAAAAATGCGTCAATATCGAGTTTGTGCTTACCTCTTAGTGAATTAACAAGGATTCAACAGTATATCATGTCGAAAAGTATCAAAACGGAAACATCCCCCGATGCTGGTCACAAACATTAAGGCAATTTATTCCATGCGAAAAATTGAAGCTTTCGTATCATTTATCAGGATGAAGCAGAGGGAAAGTGGTCGATTGAAAGTTATTTACGAGCACTCAACGATTTGGGGGATCAATGCAAGTTCAAGTATTGCAAAAAAAGTTGGTTGCATCGAGACCAGCTCACCGCAGGGCCACAGGTCCACCAAGCTGATAACGGAAGTGTTCACTGATGCGAGGAAAAGACGTTCCAAGACACAGTGCAGCGAGCAAAGCAGCTGACACAACTAGCGGCGAATGTGTCGGTCATCATACCAGACCATTCTGGTGGAAGGGTATATTTGAACAAACATGAGCAGTCAACAGCGCCTAATTTTAACACAAATGCGACTGTAGTCAGTACCGTAAAGGCGACGAGGCACCGCAATTACATCGGAAGTACGTCTGCATCAGGTGCCCGTTCAACGGAAAGACCATGGAAAATAGTGCTTTGCGCTAAAATGAGGTTTAATTGTAACACGATCATGAGTAACTTAGCTGAGGTAAGCGAATCAAAAGCCTACAGGAATTAGTGCAGCAAGACAAACCGCATTGCCGAGACCGCACATGCCACGCCGGCTGGGGAGTGCAGTCTACAGGATTACATCACGTTGAAACAGTGCAGTCTACAGGATTACATCACGTTGAAACAGTGCAGTCTACAGGATTACATCACGTTGAAACAGTGCAGTCTACAGAATTACATCACGTTGAAACAGTGCAGTCTACAGGATTACATCACGTTGAAACAGTGCAGTCTACAGGATTACATCACGTTGAAACAGTGTAGTCTACAGGATTAGATCACGTTGAAACAGTGCAGTCTACAGGATTACATCACGTTGAAACAGTGCAGTCTACAGGATTACAACACGTTGAAACAGTGCAGTCTACAGGATTACATCACGTTGAAACAGTGCAGTCTGCAGGATTACATCACGTTGAAACAGTGCAGTCTACAGGATTACATCACGTTGAAACAGTGCAGTCTACAGGATTACATCACGTTGAAACAGTGCAGTCTACAGGATTACATCTTGTTGAAACAGTACAGTCTACAGGATTACATCACGTTGAAACAGTACAGTCTACAGGATTACATCACGTTGAAACAGTGCAGTCTACAGGATTACATCACGTTGAAACAGTGCAGTCTACAGGATTACATCTTGTTGAAACAGTTCAGTCTACAGGATTACATCACGTTGAAACAGTACAGTCTACAGGATTACATCACGTTGAAACAGTGCAGTCTACAGGATTACATCACGTTGAAACAGTACAGTCTACAGGATTACATCACGTTGAAACAGTGCAGTC
>SDVV010000721.1:0-29410 GCA_016164225.1 Gammarus roeselii
GGAAGCCTTACCCACCACCTCTCTGACATGATGGTGGAACTTCAGTTTTATATCAACCACCACACCAAGGTCTCTGTGGGATTGAACAAACTTCAATGGAATCCCATTCAAGAAGTACTGAGCCAGCGGATTCTCATCAGTCCACTCGGCGAACCCACGAGCAAACCTCAACACCACACACTTCTCAGAGTTCAGCCTCAAGTTCCAAGACGAGGCAACCGCGCCAACTGTATCCAAATCCGGCTGCAGACTTGACACACCTTGTGATGGGGAACGACATTTAATACTTTTGAAAAATCAAACATGGCCATATCTACAACAAAACTGGCATCAACAGACTTCACTACATGTGAATAGGCCAGCAATGTCTGATCCTCTGTTGATCCAGCCTTTCAAAATCCAAACTGTCTGGAAGAAAGAAGCTGGTAAGACTCCAAATAGTCCCACCAGCTCAGCAGCAACAATCCTCTCCATAAACTTGCAGCAAACAGAAGTAAGACTAACTGGATAATAGTTAAGGGGATCATATGTAGGTTTATTAAGAATTGGAATAACCAATGAACTCTTCCATGCATCAGGGAGCACTCCACTCTGAAGAGGAAGGGTAAAGATTATAAAGAGAGGCTGTGTCAGTTGCACAGCACACTCCCTAAGTAACTTTGGGTGAAGTCCATCCATGCCCATTGCCAAACTAACATTAAGCCCCAACAGAACGTCAAGGGCATTACGATACTTTATGGCAAACTGGCTCATTTCACCATCAAACAACTGGAAAGGGGCAGGATTAAGAGGAACATCCTCTTTATATTCACCAGAGAAAGCAGACGACAAGAACTCCGCCATCTCCTGCAGATGGTAAACCAGCTGTCCACCTGCATCACAAAGTGGTCCAACACCAAGAGGACCCTTCTTATTCCTTTGTATGTAAGCATGGAACATTTTTGGTGAGTCACTATACCGCTGCATTAGGTGTTCCTTGTACTGAGAACGGCTGAATAAAACATGATATCAAAACGGACAGTTAGTGACTCCTAAAGACAGCTAGTGACTCCAAAGTATTTGGTCATTTCTGCCAAAACTCCTTTTTAAAATCTTGTACAAATTCCACACATTTGCTCTCTCACCTCTAGCCCATGAGGAGGTTCTGACAGACCATGGTACTTGGCAAGTCTCTCCAGCAAGAGGAACATATAATGCTATCAGTCCCCTTGGTATATTGAGAAACACATTATATGCCTCACAAACACCCAGGTAGACAAATTCTCAACAACGCTTTGGAGATAGCGCGTAGTTGTCCCAGTGAGTTTGGTGTCTTACACCATCAGGCTCCCATACATTTGCAAACAAATATTCACAAATGACAGGCAAGTGAGAACACCTTGGAAAAGGGGCTAAAACCTCAACATCCCAAACACGATCGGGTTCGCTAGTCAAAAATAAATTCAGAATGTTGATGGAGAAAAGAAAAGTTGACTATCACACATACTGATGCAAACCACAAGCTACAAAACATTCCAAGAACAGTTGATCTATCAAGTTCACATTCACTCCCTGCACTAACTCATCCGACCACTTCACCAAGGGCAGGTTAAAATCCCCCAACATGACAACCTCCCGACCAACACAGAAGTCACTAATCAAATTTATCAGATTAAGATTTTCTTGCTCATCATGTGATGGAGGTCTGTAAACAGCCAAAATCCACACATCAAGTTGAACCAGAAAAACTGCTGCTACATTTGGTAGGTCTAAATTAACTTGATCAAATTTGAGCAAATGTTTCAAATACATACAAACACAATGTTTACTCTCCACCATGTGAATCTCCCCTCACAACAGAACACCCATAAACCTCAACAAAAGAAGAGCAAACCGAGCCTGCAAGCCAAGTCTCCAACTACAAAACCTCCAGCCTATTTTCAGATATAAAATCCAAAATAAAATCTTCCATGTTCATAAGATTATTGACATTTGCCTGCCCAACCCTTAGCAATGAAAACTGGGAGACAGACGACTGCCGAGACCCTCAACAATTGACAGTCCCAACATCCCCACCGCGGCCACTCGCACCACCACCGCGGCAAACAACAGCCCCCAACGGAGATGCCAGCACCACCGCGCCCACCAGAACCACCACCGCGCCCACCAGAACCACCACCGCGCCCACCAGAACCACCACCGCGCCCACCAGAACCACCACCGCGCCCACCAGAATCCGCTCGTCTTATATCAAATTAATATCAAATATAATTCAACAATTTTGAAGACTAATCAAATTGAATAAAAATAAAGTAAAGCAAAGAATAATTGCTATGTATAAAAGTTTATAGTTGAAATTCTTAATTATGTGATGCATCAAATGTGTGCATATATGAGGTGGTCTAGATTTACCTATCAGGCTATTAACATGACGAGCAGCAGACAATCAATATCAGATGTTCAGTGCTAATATGTTCAATAAATCATGTACCTTGTACTCAAAATAAGACTCAGAGAATTGAACAATTAACAATATAATTGTAAACATTCATCATATCATTAATCGGTTAATAAAGTACCAGCGTGTATCGGCAAATTTTTGATGAGACCAATACCATCACCATTAAAAAAAAAAAATTTGTCCGTTGCTATTTTTTATTGTAGCTATAAAGTCAAGGTCAATTTTCATGATCACTTTTCAAATATTGATCATGTAGACGTTTTGATTGAGCATAAGAAGAACAAACAAATCAAGCACATTCAAATTGTCAAATTCCTAGTGTTAGCTTCATTGCTTTTCAAATTTGCTTTAATTTGAAGTTTGTTGGTTGTCACAAAGGCTATTACTTTGCATCCATATATTTCTGGAACACAAGGTCACAAAGACTTGATATATTCTGAATATCAGTATCTGTTTCATATACTACTGCATCTAATTTTATCCAAACCATACAGGGTCAGGTCCAGAATGGCCGACTTTACCTAGAGTGACCTGGGTATTCGATTTCATGTACAAAGTTTTTCAGGAATGACCGGCATACTTTGGAGTCACTGGCTATCTTTTTATATTCGAATGATGTTTCAACACTGAAGTTTAGTCAGCAAATCTCAGTATGAGAAATACACCACGGAACAATATATTGGCCCCTCAAAGCTGGGCCTTGCAATATACATAGAAGAAGAGGGATAGTCTTAGTGTTGGATTACTTTGTGATAAAGATGAACAGCTGGTTTAGGATCCATTAGCGATGGCAGAGCTCTTGTCATTGGCTTCTTGTAGTGTATATAGAGAAAATATTTCTCCCAATCTTGCTCATTCTCAGGTATTTGATAGCAAGAGGCTTTTCTCCACAGCATCGCAGGATGTCTTTGACGTTATGGCTGAGCCTACTGTTAATTCTGCAATAAGCCTGGATGGACTTCACCCAGGTTGCCAAGAGAGTGCTCCACAACGTGATACAGCATCGCTTTTTGCTCATTATATAGTTGAGCTTCAAATTTTTTTTCTGCTCATATACTTTGCATTTGTGCTGTACCGATTATCATCTGTATTGCATAGTTCAGCAAGCTGATCCCCTATTTGTGCTAGGACCTAAAACTGCACGTTAGTTTTTGCAACATAAATGTGCATTTAAGGTAAATGTAAACTCAGTAAGGCTGGTGAAGAGGCTACCTAGTCCCACAGCGCCATTGAGTGCAATATTCTGCCACTTTCGGTGTCCCACCTCTTGTCGAGATGGGAGCTTTAGGTGTTGGTGATGAGGTGAGGGTGAGAAACATAGAGTATCTCACGACATATGATTGTATTGTGGTTGAAGTGGAGGAAGAAAGAAGAAATGCATAGTTCATTACAATGGATGGAGGAGCACTCACGACGAGCGGATCTCGATGGACAGCTCTCGTATCCGGTTCGATGAAGAGGCTAAGGTGTCTGGTGCTAGCCAGTCAGGACACTAGTCAGTTGGCTCAGTTGCGTCTTTTGTATCATCGCTGGAGGCCTATGGTGGCGCAGCATCTCGGCGGCTCAAGTTCATCGAAGGACCAGCGTCGGCGGAGGCTTCCCACGTACCCCTTTGCAGTCCCAAATATGTGAGACAGCAGTGGCCTGTAAGTCTGGGGCTTGACTGGGAGGGGTGGGCTGGCTGTAGATGCGCCAGCTTATGGCGAGGACTCGGCGGTTCATGGACGGCCTGGCGGGGATGTGCGCTGTTCTTTCTGCCATGCAGTTCTGTTGGGTGGCTTTTTTTCGTGTTCAGTCTGCCGTGGGAAATTTCACGCTGGTGTATCTTTGTTTTGGAGTTGATGAGAATGTTTTCAGTTCTCTCTTGAAGGGTCCTGGGGGTGCTGTGCAGTACTTTTGTTGCAGGTGTAGATGTTCTGGTAGAACGGGAGCTGCATGTGTTTTTGGTTGGGAAATTGGACTTGTGTCGGCTTTCAATCAGTTGTTGGCTGCTGTTGGATCCCTGACCAAAATAGTCGACGAGATGTCTAGAAGGCTTGAGTCAGCATCTGGGGGTCGTTCTGCCAACAAGCCACAAAATGGGTCCATGGCTGACGAAGTAACAGTTTCTAGGGAGGATATTTGTGTAGAATTGAGAGAGTTGCGTGAACAGGAATGCCCCCAGGATTTTATTGTCCTCAGGGGCTTTGAGACAGAGCGGTGCTGAGGTTGTGAAGGTGAAACTTGCTGTGCTCTGTGGACGTGTGAAAATCGGGGAAACCAGCTTGTATAGAGCTCAAGTTCTGGATTGTGATCAGAGAAGGATGCTGCTAGGTTGCGCCAGAAATTTACGATTCTTGGATGAGTTCAGGTCAGTTTACATACGGAGAGACTTGACTTACAGAAAGCGACAGGAGATTGTTTCGAGAAAGGCTGCTTTTGGCGGTGCAGCTGGGCGGTGGGTACGATGGCGTTGTTTGTTGATGGTCGTGGTGGCGTTGCTGGTGGTCGTGCTGGCGGTCGTGCTGTTGATGGTGGTGCTGACGATTGCAGTAGTGATGCTGGCGGCCGCGGTAATGGTTCTGGTGGCCCCGGGGACGGTTCTGGTTGCCCCGGGGACGGTTCTGATTGCCGCGGGGACGGTTCTGGTGACCGCGTGGACGGTTCTGGTGACCGCGTGGACGGTTCTGGTGGCTGCGGTGGCGGTTCTGGTAGCGGCCCTCGTGGTCGCGGTGGCGGTTCTCGTGGCCGAGGTGGCGGTTCTCATGGCCGCGGTGATGCCGACGTCCCCGTTGGGGGGCTGCTGTTTGCCGCGGTGGTGGAGCTGGTGGTGTTGGGCCCATCAGTTGTTGATTGTCTCCGCAGTCGTCAGCCTCAAAGTTCTCATTGCAGAGGGTTGGCCAGGCAAATGTCAATTGTTTTGCAAACAAAATAAATTTTATTTCAGAAAATAGGCTGGAGGTGTTTGGGGTTGGTGAGACTTTGCTTACATGCTTGGTTTGCACTCTTGTGTTAAGGTTCGTGGATATTCTGTTGTGAGGGGAGATTCACATAGTGGAGTGAGGAAACACGATCTTAGCATGTATTTAAAAGACCAACTCAAGTATGAGGAGGTTATCTGAACTTACCGAATGTAGCAGCAGTTTTCCTGGTTGAACTTGATATGTGGATTTTGGCTATTTACAGACTTCTACCATATGGTGAACGGGTAAGTCTTGATCTGATTAATTTGATTAGTGACTTCTGTGTTGGTCGGGAGGTTGTCATGTTGGGGGAGGAGTTGGCTCAGGGAGAGATCATTGACTCGACTGATCAGCTGTTTTTGAATTGTTTTGTGGCTTATGGTTTGCATCAGTGGGTAAGGGAGTCGACTTTTGTCCGGCAATATTCTGGATTTATTTTTGACCAGCAAGCCATATCGTGTTGGGGAGGTTGAGATTTTGGCTCTTTTTATGAGGTGTTCTCACTCTTCTGTTATTTGTGATTACTTGTCTGTGAATGTCTGTGAGCCTGATGGTGCAAGACACCAAGCTTGGAAGTATTCCTGGCACCGGGGTAACTGCGGCACAATTCCCGAAGCATTGTTGAGAATTGATTGGCTTCTTGAATTTGTCTACCTGGGTGTTTGTGAGGCATATACCAAGGAAACTGATAGACTTACATGTGCCTCTTGCTGGAGACTGTTCTCAATATTAAGCTGGCTCGCTTATGTCAATATTAAACTGGCGCGCATAGCTGTGCTGGCCTCTCCTGGCTTCGTGGCTCCGCACTGGTTTGCGGCGCTGCTGGAGGAGGCTGCAAAGGTAAGAGACTCGCTAAGGGTACCGTGGTCTGTCAGGCCTGCCTACGGGTTGAAGGGGAGGAAAGCAAATGCATGGAATGAGTACAAGGTTTCAAGAAGGAGGCTTGGCAAGAATGATCAGGGTACTTTGGAGTCTCTAGCTATCTTTCTTGATCTCAACGGTTAGTTTCATTCTGCCGATCTCAGTACGAGGAATACTTCATGAAACTGTATAATGACTCCCCAAAGCTGTTCCATGCTTACATACTAAGGAAAAAAAAGATCGTCTTGGTATTGGACCACTTCGTGACGCTGGTGGGCAGCTGGTTTACGATCCATTAAAGATGGCTGAGCTCCTGTCGTCTACGTTCTCAGCGCATATAAAGTGGATGTTCCTCCCACTCCTGCTCCTTTTCAGTCATTTGGAAATTTGAATTTGTTCCCGTGCCGATTAATAACTGAGAACCCCCTTGATAGCACAGGTAGGTCCCTAGTTTGTGCGGGGACCTTGAACCGCACGTTTTTTTAATAGTGTTCATTTAACGTTAACGTTAAAAGCGGTAAAACCAGTCAAGAGGCCTTCAAGAGTGAGCCCCTGGCCTGTCCTCTGGCGTGAATCAGAGGGCCAATGAGGGAAGGAAGAAACTCCATTTAGGAGGAACCAGCATCCCCTCCGGAGTGATGAAGACCAAGATTCTAACAGTATAATGTCAGCCTCTTCATAGCGACAAGCGCCACTTCAGTCGAGGACAACCGAACCAACGACCGCATCGATGAGTTAACCAGAAACATTCACCAAATTATGAATTTGCTAACCCGAGGGACCGGCCTTTCCGAGCAGGAAGCTGAAGACTTCACCGCAGGGCAGAACTTAAAACAATCGATGACCGCCTAACGAGACTCAGATGTCATGTTGAAGCAATATATTTTCAAGTCCACGAACTCGTGAAACTAAAGAACCAGCAACCTACGCAAGCGCCTCTACCTCCAATGACAACCTCGACGACTCTCTTCCCTTCAAAAAACCCCAACCGAGCCCCGAGGGCCGCAAAGGAGAAGCAGTACTCGCCATTTACCAAACACAACCTGTCCAACAACAGTCCTATCTTAACCGAACATTTGAAAATCACATTAAACGCCAAGGATAGACCCAATATTTGTCCTTACACTCTACCAGCAGAACTGGGCTCCATCATATGCCGTCCAGTTCTAAGCATCACTGCCAGCGGCGATGAAGGATTCACCATTAGAGTGGATACGAAACTTCAGAGTAACACCATGCTCTCTAAGACCAGATTATGCTGAAAGTCATGCACAACCATTCCACACCCGACTTTCTCTACGAACTCGTGCTTGATTTACGTAGAGAATCTCACGAAGGAGATTGACGAGTTCATCCCCAGACTCGTTCAATACGAAAACGTGTGTCCAGAGCAAAAATCACACCCAAAAGGAACACTACCACATCCCTTCTGCTGAAATTCAAGTTTCCCACCCCACCAACCTAGATCGATATACCTATCTCTGCCACCTAAACCAAGGTTTCGCCCTTCAAACGACGTCCGATGCGATGTTATTAATGCCAGAAATACGGTCATACGAGCGGATACTGTAACGGAAAGCAAGCACACGCTGTACTCAAGACTACCACGACAACCTGGACGATCCAGAGTCGTGCCCATCCGAAGAAGCCCACTGCCTTTACTGCAAAGTAAACTGCTATCCCACGGGACACGGGGAGTGCTCCCTGGATGTAGGGTAGAGAGGTTCTCCAATAACAGGTAGCCCACGGGGTCTGGCGACGAGTCTTTTTTTCTATGCTCTCCTCCCTATGCTCTCCTCCCAGGCTCACCCTCCCACCCAAAAAGAAAGATCAGCATCATTTCATACTAATTTTCTCATTACGTTCGTAGACAGCGGTGCAAGTAATGTTGCACCCTCAAGGAATCCGTTTATTATGATGTACCCGCTCCCACAACAATTGGCAAGTAAACCGGAATACATCTACTGACAGGGCAAGAAGTATCTGGTCCAAGTCTCAAAACTTGAACAAAGTAACGCTGTACAGAAGATTACCCAGATGACCCAGCACAAGGTAACAGTTGAATGACATCCGCCCTGAAACAAAACCAAACTAATTATATACACTTCCTTCTACATCCATACTAAAGACTTCAGCGCTTTTGCTGCAGGTATGGCAAAGGATTGCGGAGCTACCGAAGTTTCTCTTGCATCATGAATCAAATCACGAAATTCAAGTTTTTACCTCATACCAAATCACCTTCCCGAGATCCGACGCACCGGTAATTCGTTATTATTTATCTCGGGCGAAAATAAAAAACGATAACTTACTCAGTGGTGATATGGCCTGCAATGTACAAAAAATGCCTTAAATACGGTCACCTTAACCAACACTGCCAGCCGCACACCCCTCAACGTTGTAGGAGGTGCGCTGGCGACCATGACAAAAACGGACTGTAAAACCTTCTTTCCTAAGGGCTACCACTGTTCATCCCTCCACGAGGCAGGCGACCGCGACTGCCAAATATACATTTGGCAAGAAAAAAAACAGCCCTCCTTAACTGTGCCGCTGCAGTTAGATCTAAAAACAAGCCCAACCCCTCATCCGAGACCTGTGCATCGTCAACACAACCTAATAACAGCACTACCGCACCCAGCCCAGCAACCGCCCTCGCAACTGGAGCGAGTAGCCCTAGCAATGAATCCACCGGCGCCCAAGAGGACACCGCGATGGACGCTGCTTCTTCAGTCAAACACGTCGTGAGGTCCACTAACACCAAAACGAAAAAGCGAAGAGATGAAGACACCGGCGACAAACCACGAGGCTCTCGACGCCCATCTGCCGCAAAGCAAAATGATCAGCAACAGCTCGTCAAGAACAGAATGTAAAACAACTGCGGTATGTCTTGAACCAGACCACACCCAGCTAAAACCAAAATATGGGACTCAACCCTTAGCTCAAGACACCAGAACACCTCACCATCAGAAAAGACCATTGCCTGTGTGAGGATGCGCCCCAAATCTCCAACATAAAACTTATACCCGAAATCAATAGTCGACCATGCATCTCAGTCGGCCTAATTATCTCACCAGCTACTATTTAGCCGACCATACAGTTTGAAAAAAACGCCAAAGAAAATCAGCGCGCTCGCCACAAAAGAGCCATCACCCTCGTCCTCCCACACGAGTACTCACAGCCGCGACCGCAGTAATCATGGCAGACCACGCTTTACCAAAGGTGGATGCTCCCGTGAACCCTCTCGATCTAGGACTCCTGGGCAAACTCAGAAGCACGAGCACCACGAAAATTCTTGCAAACCACGCGAACACTAGATCGTCAAGGTCTGAATGTGAACTGCCTACAGCACAATTCTTCAGTGGATTTGCCAGGGACTCTGCAGCAAGAAAGACGAACTACTATTCATATCGCCACCCATAAATCTTAGGTGATTGGCTTCTAAGAGATCAAACTTCGAAAGACCGGCACCTTCAGAATCCCCAATATGTCATACGCCGCCGCGAAGGCCACACCAACGTGACTGCACACGGCGGAGTGGCACTCCTGATCCACCAAAGCGTACCTCACCTCCCCCTTCCTCTGAAGACTGAACTCCAGGCTATCGCTGTAAAGATATGCGGCTCAAGACCAATAACAGTGGTATCTATCTACTCGTCACAAAGCCATGACCTCTCGGAAGCACTAGTGACCGAATAGATGTAATAACTGCCCTCGTCAATACTCCTCCTTGAGACTTCAACAGCTAAAATGAAACTTGGGGATACGTGAAATCAGACCCCAGGGGAGTGATAATGGCTAACACCATGAAAATTCACAACCTGGTTCTTCTCAACGACGAACAACCCCCCCCCCCCGAATCACCCCCAAAAGTGAAACTGCCATCGACCTATCCATATGCTCCCCCACACTGGTACCCCAACACGTTCGGGGGAGTGCTGCTCTCGACACACGACAGCGACCATAACCCAGTCATCATATCGCTCCTCGCAAATATACCAAGAAATCCTGCTGCACAAGAACTTCGATTCAACCAACTGAGAGCCAACTGCGAGGAATACTCTGCACACGTCGCATGAAATGACATGGATGGCCTCCCCGAAGACATCTCGGAACTCGACCTAGTCATCTAACTAACGGGAAATTTCAAGCCGCAGCTGCGCCAAGCATCCCCCAATATTCACCTTCAACCTTTTTTCCGAAACCATGGTGGTGCCGAGAGGTGGAAGAAGCAAAGGAGAAGCGTGAAAGACTAAAGGGTCTACCGTCAAGCTCGGTTCCGCAGGAACAGGATAGCGTGGAAGAAGAAAACCGCTGTATATCGGAGAGTTCGAGTGGAGAAGAAACGAGAAAACTGGACTCAGTCAACACTTTTAACCGAAACACACCTCCTCTCTGAAGCGTGAGAAAAAATCAGACGTATTCTAGGGAAGACCCGAGCGACCTATCCATATTCTTTCGGGCGGAGGCACCATTTGTTCTTCCTACACGGAAATAGCTGATGAACTAGCACAGACTTTTAGCCTGATCTCGCTATCAACAAACTACACGGCTGCCTTCCAACTGGCAAAGAAGTTACGAAAGAGTGAACATCTTGACTTTACTTCTACAAATGAAGAGTTCTACAACAAACTTTTCTCTCTCCACGAACTACAGTGCGCATTTGACCAATACTCGTGAAACCGGGTGAACAAGAACATGATCAAAAATCTCCACGAAAGCGCCCGTAAGCACCTATTAAAAGTGTTCATCACAATGTCTTCAAAGTAATTTTTACTTGATCAGTGGCGGGAATCTGTTGTTGTCCCGTTGCCCAAACCTTGGAAAAATTTACGGTGACCCTCGTAACTGCTGCCCATTTCCTTTACCAGCGTCCACTGTAAGACTATGGAAAGAATGATCAACCCACGCCTTGTGGACTGCCTTGAGATGCACGCAAGCCTCAACAACATCCAGTGCGGCGGCCGCAAGCGCATCTCCACGACGGATCCCCCTTGTACGACCGGAATCGAACATTAGACGGGCTTCCGTCCAAGGAAAACATGTGGCTTCCATATTCTGCGAAGTTGAAAAAGCATACGATACTACCTGGACCTACGGAATCATGAAGGATCTCCACCGCAAAGGGCTGGGAGGCCACCTATCGCATTTTATCCATAAATTTCTGCAAAATCGTACCTTCAGGGTCAAGGTCGGCGACACTGTCACCATCGTATCCGCAAGAAGCGGGCATCCCCCAGTGAAGCGTCCTCAGTGTCACTCTATTCATCTATAAATTTGACCAGGTAGCACACATTCTTCCGCGTGACGGAAGATTGCTTTCATCACGATACGTGGACGACCTACAAATAAGCTACTAGCATCCTAGCCTTTTAACAATTCAACACGAACTCCAGAAATGTCTAAACCTAGTCGGGAACTGGGCTTTATTAAACGAATTCCGATTTTCGCCCTCTAAAACAAAAAGCATGCATTCTACCCCTTTTGACTGGCTTACACCTGAAACCAGACCTAATGTTGCATAGCTAACACAACTCGAGTATACGAAGAATCGATAAACTCACAGAGCGACCCCATATTACAGCTCTGGAGTCTGCAAAAACAAGGTTTACAAGGTCATAGTAATTTATTCATGGGTCATAAAAAGTAATAAACTCGAGGAGAAGGTAATAAAATATCGATTTTTTCCACATCCCCTATAACTGTAACAAATATGGCTGCTGTTAATAGGGTGTCGAGCTTTAAAGGTGCACTAGATTTCGTGTCATCGAAATTTTGTTTACAATTTATATCGGTGAAATAGGGTCCCTTTAATAACATAAGTCATTTGAAGCGTCAAAATAGTCTAATATAATTTCTGGAGCGTACTAACTATTACCATTTGAATAAATGCACACAAATGACCAGCGTTTTGAAGAAAAACATCTTGCCATTCTGCTTGTGTGAACACATTCTAGTACTATTACTACTCAGCGCCAACTCTCCGAGCTGGTCAACTTCCATAAAAGATGTGATTGTTGGTATACAAAAGTTTACCTTCCTAAAAATATGTGAATATTGCTCATTCACGTGACCGTTAAATTACTTGGATCAGCGGTCGCATTCAGCTGTTGAACTTGAACGCGTCTGTGTGGCAAATTGACTGAATTCTTCTTGGCCGAAAAAATTAGTTTTAGGATACTTTTCAATCATTTTTTCTACAGAACTCTTTTTGAAAAAGTATTAACATATTGTTTAGCACTAACACTAACCTAGTAAAACAAAGTGGTGAAATTTTGAAGTCTAGTGCACCTTTAATGCCTTTCATTAATTGCAATAGAGAATCGATGGAGGCACTTCTGGGGGTCTGTAAATCATATAAATATAAAAATGCGTGCAAATGTTAATTAAACTACATTTTCATGTGTCATAAAAGTCATAAATTATACTCAAGAAAAGTAAAAAAAAAATCATAAATTCCGATTTTAAAATCTTTGTAGACCCCTCGAAAAAGGCAACTGGGCTTCTCCTCTCGGTAACCTCCCTGAAATTCGGTGCCGATATGGAGACCAGCATGACGTTATTCAGAACAATAATACGCTCACGCATTGACTTGAAGCCGTTGTTTACGGTTCAGCAGCCAACCACCCTTGAACCCCTCTCCACCATTGCAAACAACGCTCTGCGTATCACAACCGTCGCGTTTGTTCCACTCCCATCGAATCCCTGAACGTGCTTGCTAACGAGTTTCCTCTTCGGGGAGTCGAACTTTCGCTACAACACTACTTCAAGACCAGGAGCTCTATCACTAGCCCTGCACTCAACGACGTCACCAACATTCTTAATAGACGCCTCTTCGCGGCTAAGAAAAATATATGGCCACCTGTATCCCTACGCGTGGATAATTTATTGCCATCTCTGAACATCAATGGCAAAGCAATCAAGCCTTTATTCTACTACCGACTTCTCCCAATCACCACACCAACGTGGAGATCATAAGCCCACCGCTGGTCAGCCTAGATGGCGAGTGCACCCAGAAGTAACAACTCCAACTAACAGGTACCGCCGACTATTCTCGAGACTACTTGATGAACAATTCTATAAGCACTCACACATATACTGACTGCTCCAAAACATTGGACGGAGTGGGAGCTGCCTCCGTGAGCGGAGGTACCTTACGTTCGGCAACCCTACCCCAAGAGGCCTCTGTATTCTCTGCAGAGCTGCATGCACTCGAGTTAGCCATCTCTTTTACAAAAACTGACGCCTCCCCAAATATGTTGTATTTTCAGACCGTCTGAGTGCTTTCACCTAGTTGAAAACTATGCACTATGAACACATTCCTTCGTAAAATGCAACACGACCTATTCACAATGTCCGAGACGAGTCAAGCGGTCGAGTTCTGCTGGATCCTTGGACACGCGGGAATAGAAGGAAACGAGCGCGCAGATTCCCTCGCTAAACTGGTGTCTACCCACCAAGAACTATTCATCTCCGTACATTACCGAAACTGATTTCCAGTCATTAACTCTCGTATAACATCACGATGGAACGACTTATGGCAGCAGAGTGGACAAAATATGCTAGCAGTCGAACCCTCCTTAGGAGAATAGGAAACCAAGTTTTCCTCTAGAAGAGACCAAATGTTCATCAACCGCCTGTGCACGGAACGCTCGTGGATAATCCACAACTACCTAAAGAATGTAGACATAGGACCGGACGCGCCACCATGCCCCTGTTGCCACCAAGTGGCAATCATTGCGAAACACTTGCTTGTGGATTGTAATGCACTCGCGGCAGCCTCACGAGCCTTCTTAAGCCCCCCGTGCAACATAGTCTGCTCACCGACCTTAGTTACCGTACAAAACAAATGGAAAACACACCAGACTATAAGAATTGCTGGTTGAAGCAACCAGTGATCGAATCTTCCCCGTTCCTGAACACATTAGCATGCCTGTATATCAAACTTGAACTATAATGTGACGAAAGTGCACGAACCTACCACAATCTACGAATCTTCGTGCCCTACGGGCAGCGTGCGATGACTCGCGTTGAGACCAGTGGAAATGAAGCCCAAATCAAATTCAGTTATTTGATGGTGAAAGGAGCAAGTTTGCCTTAAGATTGGAATGTCTTTGACGTTCTGGCTGGGCTCAATGTTAGTTTGGCAATGGGCCTGGATGGACTTCATCCAAAGGTGCTGAGGGTGCGTGCTGTGGAACGGACCACAGTCACTCTTCATAATCTTCAACTTTTCTCTGCAGAGTGAATTGCTCCCTGATGCACAGAAGAGTTCATTGATTATTCCAATTTTTAAATGCAAATCAAGATATGATCCCCCTTAACTATCGTCCAGTTAGCCTTACCTCGGTTTGTTGCAAGTCAATGAAGAGGATTAATGCTGCTGAGCTGGTGGATTATTTAGAGTCTAACCAGCTCCTTTCTTCCAGTCAGTTTGGATTTAGGAAGGCTAGATCAACAGAGGATCAGATGTTGCTGGTCTATTCAGATGTAGTTGAGTCTGTTGATGCTGGTTTGGTGGTAGATATGGTCATTCTTGATTTTTCAAAGACATTTGATGTTGTATCCCATCCTATCTTGCTTCTGAAGTTGCAGGCTCATGGAGTTTCTGGGGTTGTGTTGAGATGGATTGGTGGTTTTCTTGATTCTCGAATTTTGTGTGTTGTCGTTGATGGAGTGAATAGTAAGCCGAGAGATGTTCTGAGTGGGGTCCCTCAGGGTTCAATCTTGGGTTCAGTCCTCTTTCTCATATATGTTAATTTTTTAACAGATGGTCTTGTGTCAAAGTTAGGCACATTAGCTGAATGTTTTAAAATTTATTTGTCTTCCCAGCGTGATGATGTTGTTGATGGTGTGTCTGCTTTGCATGGGGATCTTGACAAAGTATTCCAGACTGCATGTTTGTTGAATTTGTCACTAAACCCTAGCAAGTGTGTCGTTTTACATTTTAGAAGACTATTTGCTGACGTTTTACACTTTTGGGGGGGCTCATATGGAGTTGGTCCAAGTTCAGCTTGTTTTGGAAGCTCGTGTGGATGTTGATCTTATGTTTCATGGGCATGTCAGGGAGGTTGTGCGAAAAGCTGCTGGTCTTTGTAGAGATTTGCTTAGGTCGACTGTGAACAGAAGACCAGATTTTATGGTCACAGTCTTTGTGATGCATATCAGGCCCATTCTTGACTACTGTTCTCATGTGTATTGACATCACTTGGTCATGTCCATGATGTGAATTTGCTTGAATCTGTTCTTAAGAGATGGACCAAACAGGTGCATAGTCTTTCTGGGGTGTCATGCCATGACAGGCTGAAGGCTCTAATTTTGTTCTCTATCAATGGCAGGTTGCTGAGAAGTGACCTCATAAAATATTGGAGAGTTCTGTGTTGTGACACAGAGGGCTGCGATTTGTCCATTCAGTTCCTGAAGGCCACTAGATGGTAGGACACAAGACATGCGCACTAACTCTTGGTGCCCCACTGCTCGGTGGGTGTGACGAGGGAGTTTTTTAATGTTGCCTGCTGCTGTTACACCCAACGTCCTACAGCTCACTTTACTGCTGTGCACCTAACACTTCACACCCTTCCTTCACTCATGACTTCACCTCAGTTTTCACTAGTTCAGTTTTCCTCACATGGGGAGCTTGCTGTTCAAGGTGTCCAGCTACTCTAAAGTGGGCTGGATACATTTTATCAATTGCAAGGTTCTGGAAACTTGGATTGAATCCAGACCAGTGTGTTGTGATGTATTTTTATTGAGGCATTGAAGTTTATCGCTGCACATGAAGATTGGGTGTCAGTGTGGATTGTGGACCTTCCACAATCATGTTTGTGTGGCGGCTGCATAGGCAAGTGTGTTGGTAAAAGGTTTGTTGAGATCAACTTTCAGTAAGTCACAGGAGATAATGCCCACCTATTGAGTACAGGTCCTGCTTTTAGAGTATGACTTGCTGTATGATGTTTAACCCATATGTATGTCTACATATTTTGTTTGGGAGGGGATGTTGTGATAAACTGAATTGCAGATTCTTCTGCCTCATTATTTTGCCATACTTACTCCCACAATTCTCGTGTGCTGTGGCCTACTGCAATATTATGTTAAGTTTCTTTGCATTTAAAATTTGAAAATTCTATCATTTCTGTATCAGGTCTCCTCATACAGTTTTAAAGCTCTCATAACGTGCAATGCATCATGTTTAAGGTGTTGTAGATTGATATAATGAAACAATTTTTTTTTCAAACTGTAATCGAAAGTGATTGTTGTACAATCCAAAATCCATCTATTAAAATATATCCTACTACAGTTCACAAGTTACTATAACCTGCAATCAATCACTTGAAAGCTCAAATGGAGAATTCAATTTTTTTTATTAGCTTGAATTTGCTTTTTCTTATTCTCAAGCACTGTTTCTGTTTGGTTGTCCCTCTGCCTGCTATGTTGTAGCTATCTTATAGAAAATGGTTTGAAAGCTCCTGTGGTGTAGCTACTATCATTAATTGAAAAATTATTGAGAATTTGAAAATTGAAGTTCCTGTCACTTCATAGATTGCAGATATCTTCAAATTAGAATCAAGAATCTCCTCCTACAGCTACATACCTAGTTATCATGTCACACACGATCCTCCTACAGTTTCAGGGTCATGTTGTGCTGATTCGTGCACTAGAGAAGAAAAATGATGTGGATTGCTCTGATGGAACGAGGCTTACTCCTAATTTGAATTCTTAAACCTTTTAGAAACAAACTTAGAAAACACCCTTTTTTCGTCATACATTCTACTGTAATGCATTAATCGCATTAAGATGGAAGGATGAGTTTTCATTTACTTGAAGAAGACTTGAGATGTAGGTTTGTCCACAAAACTTACTGACGCAACCGGCGGTCTATAACACGGACATCAGGTCCTCTTTGTGCTCGAGTACAAACGACTATAACATCATGGCAATGGGCTTATATTGCAAAATTGATTTTGTGATGAGTGTAAATTGTAAAACTTGGTCGTGATGGCCTGTGGGACAAGTTATTCTTGGGATTCGAACTTGAAGCTTTATTACCATTATTAAATAGTATCAATAAATCAGGTTAATTGATGAGCCACAAGTAAAATGATGCTGGGAGACGCGATCGTCTCTCTGTGGCGGATGAAGTCTTTTCTATTTTGCTGCTGTAGTTACCTGCCTACACATGAAGGAACTGTTTTCTAATTTAAACATTTTTAATTTCAGCAGGTTTGCATTGGAAGGTATGGAGACTATTTTTTAAATTTATTTCCTCCAACAGATTGGCAATAATGACCTCTGTTTTTCAGACTTTAAACTAAACAGAACCCAGCTGATTGACCAGTGTTCTTGTTACTGCTGAAGCACTTGGTTAATCTCTACTGCTTCGATCCTTGTGATGGTTTCATTTCTGCCCTCTTTGTTATAGCACAATGACATCACGAAGGTAAGTCTGAAATTGAACAAATGAATCGTTGCTAGCTCTTGTTGATTCCCATTACCATGAATTAGTTTTGTTGTTAAAATTGTCACTTCTCTGCAGCCACAGGAACGCTTCTCTTGAATAGTTACGTAATTGATATCTATCAATATTAGGTAGATGTCCGATGTGTAGCTAAGTTTCCCTTGTTGTTAGCTACTGGTTAAGAGGGTGAGGGAGGGAGCGAGCCTGCATGAGTCAGATGGACCAACTTCATCACGATGTCTTGCCTGCGGTGGGGGCGTCTGGGGCTTCGGCCCCAACGAAAGTCCCTCAACTCGCCCTGTTTCATATCCTCGCCGTTGGGGATTGCGCCTTGTGCGCCGTCTCTGCGGTGTTGACGTGGAAGCCGCCTGTTCGCTGCCCGGGTATCGGGCGCACGGTCACTTTCATGACACCAGATCCACGACACATACACTCATTGTTTTCTATGGACTAGTGAATAACCCCATCATTTCTCTCCTGCAAAACATCCCTGTCCCACATGAGGTTATCCCTGCACGCGTCTGGTTGGGGCGTTGCAGTGTGGCTGAGTGACATGAACACGCTGCAAGTTTCAATGTTCTGGCGTCCACGATTAAAATTATACCACACGAGTGACCCTTGGTTAACTGCCACACAGCCCACAAAGTTAATCCAGATAACAACGAAAACACTCTACCACACCACTAAGCCGGTCACCCCTACATCTTCTCCTACCTCACCTTGTCTCAACACGCGCGTGTCGGTGGGTATCGAGGATTTCGGGCGGTGCGCTGGCGCGGTTTCCACCACCGCAGGTGGAAACCCAGGCTAAGCAACAACAACAACTGGTCAAGATGGTTTTTCATCCATGTGTGTCAACATTTGATGTCCTCACTGCAAGAAAACACGCCAGGCGGTGAATTATCATTATTATTATATTTTATTTTAGTAGCAAGCTACATACCTGGACGTTAGTGTCCCTCCTTGGTAGTGAGTTTTTTGAAAGAATGAACTACATCAAGCTTTCCTGGCTAATCGTTGCGCACACGCTGCTCATGTACGGGCACCAGTTACTGATGAGGCTGCATGTCTCTCGTATTTTGAGTGCATATCAAGGCAAATGGCTGCGGCTGGAACCAAACATAGAGCTAAATGCCATGCAAGCCATGTAAAATCTTCATAACCGGAGCATCAATATACCTTAACAAGCTCATCTGATGCTTTTCACTTTATATTAAGCATCAAACAGTTAAGGTACCAGTAGTGACCAGTAGGTGGCGCGGAAGGACCATTAATGACGTATAGGCTGCACAAAGCCTAAAATGAGAAATGGAATTCCGCAGAAAGTTCAGCAATGGCTTGATGTGTAGTCCCATTGTCAAAGTATACACTTACTCAGGTTTCTACAACCTTTCTGCATCATACCTGTCAAATTATTTGCATTTATGATCGATGTGTCTTCAATGCTTCATTCTGTCATTACTGCTTCCTCTGCCCAGCTTACCTATTATATGAATATATGTCATAAACCAAATTGTTGTTAGCTTGATCTTGTAAATTTACCAATACAGCTACTGTTACCATCTTCATGTGTTCACCTACTAATGAACAAATCTATAAATAAACATCACCTTGTCTGTTGGCTACTTGTTGTTTGCTATGTATTGATTTTTATGGATCTGTTTCACACAAGTGGTGTGGATCGCCTTATGCACATAGCGACTTTGTAGCATTGCAAGTCTTTATTCGTGGCACGTTTGGGATCGCTAACACACAATAAATATTTAAATATTTTATTTCAAGGTTTTGAACATATTTTTATGTCTAATTGTATATCCATAGAGCTAGTTATTTGGTCTTAACGACTTAAATATCTTAAAAAACACAATAAACTTGTATCATCATTATCAGTAAAAAATAAGCTTCAGATACTGATGGTTGGCTATGTGAATGAATTCCCTGTCAGTTCTCTCTGTTCTTCTCCCTGTCAGTCCAAACTGTTACAATACATCCTTGAGAACGGATTTTGAGATCCGTTCTAGATACTGTCATGGCTGTTGACTATTTTAGTTAACAACTTAGATTGAAAAGCTTAATAATTGTTGTACATTTGCCCTGCAATTAGAGTCCACTTTGAATAATTGGAATCATTCATAGAAATGTTGAGCACAGCCTACCATACCGTACAACCAACGCCAAGATCCATTGCTATGTACGGGCAATAGATACAGCTAGGGTGGCTGGCTGTGTAGCTTAGTCACTACAACAAATTATGATCAAATGAAATGAGTTTTCACAAAATTGATGATAGTCTCTTCAATACATAAACGCATCTTACGAGTTTGAGAACCTAGACACCAACTGTGATTCCTCTTGACTGAGGAGGTCAGGGACCGTTGATTGCGCTATCCTAATCCAGCTGATGCAGTTGGTATTTAGTGTCATGGCGAAGGCAGGAGCTGAACTTGGGCGGCAAAGCAATCCAAGTCCAGGGCTCTTGCGCTGCTGTCAGTAGTGGGCAATTGACTGTGTTCGGGTACATTTTCAAACTACTTAATTTAGACGAAGTTCTCAGAAAAGATATCTCGATATTATGTTTATATCCCAGCAATGACCGATTCCTTCAAGTGATTCTCTCTAAAGCTTAGTAGTTGACTCCTCTAAGGTAGTCTGCCAAAGCCTCAACGGTGATTGCGACCTGCCCGGGCTGGATGGGCTCTTCGTATATAGCTACTATGATGGCCGTCTTGGTCTTGGCGATGTGCACCCCTCGCTGCTCCTTCTTGCCGCGCAGCACCTCATCCGTACCGCTCAGGAAAAAGAATCTGATTCCATTGATGTACATGCCTGGGGGTAGAGTAAGATGCGGTCAAGATACCTTATTTGAAGGCATAGATCGGTTGGGTTTGTAAGATATCATCATACTTGAGAGAAAAGTTTGTTTGGTTATGTAAGATTCCATACATGAATAGGGTATTTAGTAGGTTATGTCGGAAAACATAATTAAAAAAGAAGTTTGAGGGGTTATGTAAGAGACTATACCTGTAAAGGGATTTTTTTGCAACTTACCATGCTTGCAAAAAAGTGTTGTTGTTCTTGTAAGATATGTTCATGCCTGGTGGCCAGCCTTAGGCAGGTTAAAGTAACCACTGAAGACTTGATACAGCTTTGTGTACAGTTCTTGCGCTCGTCATAGTGAGCTGGCTTATAACTACTGGAGTATTCAGTGTGAGAAAAGGATGTTTGTTTCTGTTTGACAGTACAGCGGTATCTTGTAAACATCACTTGAACCACCTAAACTTGGCACTTATCCAAGATGAAATACATTTCCATTAGTAATGCAAAACGACTTCTTTATGGCCGATCCAAGAAAATAGAATAAATTTCAAAAATGCATTTGTCGTATCATGAATACGAGAGGGTTTAATGCACTCCTTCTTCAGGCGCTTTACAGATTAGCATCGAATGGTATGCAACACCTTACTCCTCTTTGAATTTGAGAAAATATTGTCTCTTCCATCCGTGATTTTAGTAATTACAAGAACGTTCACTTGACATGCGGCCTATTTACGCTTTGTTCAAGCAAAGGTTCCTACTCGTTTGACCAAGCGCTGTCAGACTTAGTACGAGTGTGGCGGCCTTAGTAGGCGCTAGCTATTCATGCAAATTTGACATCAGATTAAATATCCTGCAACCCTTGGTGGCCCATAATAAAAGGTAATGCTATCCTCTAATTGTCATTCAATGAGAGCTGAGAGTTTCAGGAACAGGTTTGGGAATCGTTGAAGCAGGGACACTAATTTGCCTATTGATATGGAGAAGGGGATCAACTTCGTAATTATGTTTGCAATAAGGAACCAGAAAACAACTGCATGCTCTATGTTCATTAGCTACGCGGCACTGAAACTAGAAGAGCTACTGCTCAGTCATTTACGGTGTGCGAAGTATAATATCAGTGCCAAAATAGTCTCTTTTGAACACACAATTCAATATTACCTAAATAACTTTCCCGAACCAAGAGGGCAAGACATGTTATTGTCTGAACATTTTCCTTAGAAACCATCCTATAAGACCAGGTTAATGCCTCGCAACCAAGGACGGGCTGGATAGTGCTTTGCCTCTTCTTATTTGGGAAAACTCTCCCTACAGACCAGCGCTATGTCTTCCATCAAGAGGGGCGAGGTGTGTCATTTCCTTGTATAAGTCACATTTGGAAAATGTCGCCCATAAGATAATAATTATGTCTCAAACATAGAGAGGCAAGGCCTGACATTACCGGCGCATTCTCATCTAGAAACACTAAAATGACTTGAGCTTACTTCCAAAATTAGAAGAACAGAGACTCCTTATGTGTTCATAGTTTAATTTGAAAATAATCCTAAATAACTAGATGACGGGCTTCTAACCTCCGGCCTGAAGTCCTGAGGGATCGTTGAAGCCGGCCACCAGCTTTAAAGCCTCTGCCTGTGAGACGTGGAAACCCGCTGAGGTGGCCCAGGTGGAGCCATCATGTCCGCAGATGGCGGCTTCCTTGAGGTTACCGCTGCCGATCAGCTGGCCACTCACGTACTCGTCCCAAGACATGGCGTGGTCTGAAACATATGACAGGAGTCAGTAGGAAACGTGCGTGTAGTCCGCAACAGATGGCATCTAGGGGTAGGAAACTTCACTGCTCTACAACAGATGGCTGGGCCAGTGTAAGAAACGTGGGTCTAGTCTGCAACAGATGGCATCTACGGGCAGGAGACTTCACTGCTCTACAGCAGATGGCACGGGCCAGTGTAAGAAACGTGGGTGTAATCTGCAACAGATGGCATCAAAGAGCAGGAAAGTTCACTGCTCTACAACAGATGGCACGGGCCAGTGTAAGAAACGTGGGTGTAATCTGCAACAGATGGCATCTAAGGGTAGGAAACTTCACTGCTCTACAACAGATGGCTGGGCCAGTGTAAGAAACATGGGTCTAGTCTGCAACAGATGGCATCTACGGGCAGGAGACTTCACTGCTCTACAACAGATGGCACAAGCCAGTGTAAGAAACGTGGGTGTAATCTGCAACAGATGGCATCAAAGAGCAGGAAAGTTCACTGCTCTACAACAGATGGCACGGGCCAGTGTAAGAAACGTGCGTGTAGTCCGCAACAGATGGCATCTAGGGGTAGGAAACTTCACTGCTCTACAACAGATGGCTGGGCCAGTGTAAGAAACGTGGGTCTAGTCTGCAACAGATGGCATCTACGGGCAGGAGACTTCACTGCTCTACAACAGATGGCACGGGCCAGTGTAAGAAACGTGGGTGTAATCTGCAACAGATGGCATCAAAGAGCAGGAAAGTTCACTGCTCTACAACAGATGGCATGGACCAGGGTAGAAAACGTGGGTCTAGTCTGCAACAGATGGCATCAAAAAGCAGGAAACTACTGCTCCGCAACTAATGACACAGGTTAGGGTAGGAAAATTGAGTCCGGTGTTGATTGGAGGAAGGAGCGCTTGCAAGAGGCAGAACAATATGGCCATGTAAACAATAGAGGAACAAAGTACTTGCAAGAGACAGAACAATATCACCGTGGTAAACAATAGGGGAAAGGAGCGCTTGCAAGAGGCAGAACAATATGGCTGTGGTAAACAATAGTCATGGTTTGATCCTTAGCCGCGAACCCCGACAGTTCAAAACAATGATTGAGGTTAGAGACTGGAGGGCCGTTAGCACATGCGTGAGGATTCAACGTAGTATGTATGCAATGAATGAGGGTTCCCTCTAATCTAGTCTCTAAGTAATAAACCTGTCCCTGGCGTGAGGTTTAACGTCATATGCCTGCCACACGTGATGGGTTCAATGCCCAATGCCTGCCACCGGCGAGGGGTTCAACGTGAGAAATTGTCAGAAAATGCAGGATTTAATAAAATTCCACTGCAAGTAGGTATTGGAGTTGTCGAATGATTTTTTTGCGTCAAAAGTTTAAACGTTGTTTGTAATTGGATTGGCCCCAGGTCTCACCTTGTGGGGCCGGCTTCACATTTATTAATTGTGCGCTGGAAGAAACGATTTTTGAAGGATAACCCGCGAGTGGAAATTGCAAGGATATAGCAGGTGAAAAGGTGCTTATGTGTTCCCATTCATCTCTCCAGATAATCAATTTTTCAGTAATTGTCATCTTCTAACATTACTCAACCATATCTATATAACTGAATTATAGTTTAGTTAATTTTCCATAATATATACGAATCTAAATTAAATTGATCGATCAGAAAAGTAGATGTATCGGTGAAAATTTTAGTATCGGCGCAACCGTGTTGCTAGCCTGCATGTACGAGGGTTCTACGTATTATGCCTGCCACCGGCTAAATGGTTTACCGCAACATGACTGTCACAGATGAAGTGTTAAAAGTAGCATGCCTGCCACAAACGAAGGGTTTAACGTAACAAGCCTGCCACAAACGAAAGGTTCAACGTAACATGCCTGCCACAAACGAAGGGTTCAACGTAACATGCCTGCCACAAACGAAGGGTTCAACGTAACATGCCTGCGACAAACGAAGGGTTCAACGTAACATGCCTGCCACGAACGAAGGGTTCAACGTAACATGCCTGCCACAAACGAAGGGTTCAACGTAACATGCCTGCCACAAACGAAGGGTTCAACGTAACATGCCTGCCACAGACAAAGTGTTCAAAGTAGCATGCCTGCCACAAACGAATGGTTCAACGTAACATGCCTGCCACAAAAGAAGGGTTCAACGTAACATGCCTGCCACTAACGAAGGGTTCAACGTTACATGCCTGCCACAGACAAAGTGTTCAAAGAAGCATGCCTGCCGCAAACGAAGGATCCAACGTAACATGCCTGCCACAGGCGAGGGGTTAGGCGTAGCACGCCTGTCATGCTTTGGTGATGGGTTCAACGTGATATGCCCGTCCATCGCAGCATGCGTTCGAGTGTCAGCACGACGATGAAAGCATTTCACGTACCGCTCACTGCTCTTATCATATCAGGATCAGATAAACCTCGCCGTTATCTGAACTTAGTTGATGAAATCTCTAGGCACACCGGTTGCATAATGCCCTATTTCTTATAGAGTAGTATGTGGAAGTAACCCTAATTTATTGGCTATCTATTCACGGTCTTAAATCCATGTGTTATCAGTAGCTCATTACCACGGCGTGGTCGAGCATTCTGAGCTGGAACGCGAGCGAACGGGAATTTAGATTGAACTAACCTCGGGATTCTCTATTGTTGACGAGCATCATGTACAACGGGAAAATGATGCCGCCGCCAGAAGCGTGACATTAATTTATTTCGGATTGGTAGCGTTTTTTTTTGCGATCGTCACAGTTTACGAAAAAAACGAACAATCTTACGGCATAAGAACGTAAAAGAAGTTTCACCGCTTGGAAAGGAAAATATCTAAGTGCACCCAAACAGAGGACATTTATTGAAGTGAGTCATGGGAAGGTTTAGTGTGAGGACTTCGTAAAGGCTGAACATTTGGCTCCGTGCTGCAAATAACTATCAAGTGACTAGTTGACCGGTATGATACGAGAACCCAAAGTCGAGTGACTAGTTGACCGTTATGGTACGAGAACCCAAAGTTGAGTGACTAGTTGACCGTTATGATACGAGAACCCAAAGTTGAGTGACTAGTTGACCGTTATGATACGAGAACCCAAAGTTAAGTGACTAGTTGACCGTTATGATACGAGAACCCAAAGTTGAGTGACTAGTTGACCGTTATGATACGAGAACCCAAAGTTGAGTGACTAGTTGACCGTTATGATCCGAGAACCCAAAGTTAAGTGACTAGTTGACCGTTATGATCCGAGAACCCAAAGTTAAGTGACTAGTTGACCGTTATGATACGAGAACCCAAAGTTAAGTGACTAGTTATCGAGGGCATGCATGCACCAACCGTTGCCGTATGGATCGGCTCTTATAGCAAAAATAGTTGTCCCACAATTTCACGCCCTTGATTTTTTTCCAGGACCATTTACTCTAGAACTTGCGTGAAGTAGAATACTGCACTCGCTATCAGGGTAGGTACTAGACCCTGTTCCTCTATCAGGGTACTAGACCTTGTTCCTCGCCATCAGGGTACTAGACCCTGTTCCTCGCCATCAGGGTGTACTAGACCCTGCTCCTCGTCATCGGGGTTCTAGACCATATTCCTCGCTATCAGGGTACTAGATTGTTCCTCGCTATCAGTGTACTAGACCTTTTTCTAGCTATCAGGGTACTAGATGGGCCGGTACTATTGATGTAGGCCTTATTGGTTGGTTGGTGGTTGGTAGAGCATAAGATAGCGTTAGATGGGCCGGTACTATTGATGTAGGCCTTATTGGTTGGTTGTTGGTAGAGCATAAGATAGCGTTAGATGGGCCGGTACTATTGATGTAGTAGGCCTTATTGGTTGGTTGGTTGTTGGTAGAGCATAAGATAGCGTTAGATGGGCCGGTACTATTGATGTAGGCCTCATTGGTTAGCTGGTTGTTGGTAGAGCATAAGATAGCGATAGATGGGCCAGTACGGTATTATTGATGTACCCCTTATTGGTTGGTTGGTTGGTTGTTGGTAGAGCATAAGATAGCGTTAGATGGGCCGGTACTATTGATGTAGGCCTTATTGGTTGGTTGGTTGTTGGTAGAGCAAAAGATAGCGTTAGATGGGCCGGTACTATTGATGTAGGCCTTATTGGTTGGTTGGTTGTTGGTAGAGCAAAAGATAGCGTTAGATGGGCCGGTACTATTGATGTAGGCCTTATTGGTTGGTTGGTTGTTGGTAGAGCAAAAGATAGCGTTGGATGGGCCGGTACTATTGATGTAGACTTTATTGGTTAGCAGGTTGTTGGTAGAGCAAATTTGAATTACTGAATGTGAGAGAAAATGCCCATGGTCGTGATGATGCTGGCTTAGATGGCCAAGTGCATCGTACCCTTTATAGAATCAAAGGTATGAAAAATATGCAAATGATTAGGTTCGTTGGTTATGCATGGTCTTCTCTCGTGGGGCACATGAACGATTTACTGAGCAGAATGATTGCTTTGAAAATATAGGTCCTATCCTGATGTTACAAACTATGAAGTCGTTCATATGTAAGATAAATTTGACGTATAATGCACATCGCTTGTGTTCATAGTACCAGTTTCTGCACTACGAACATCCTAATCTACATTTTATCCTACAATTTATCTTATCAAATGTATGGGGTTATTTCCGTATAGTAAGGACCACATGGTACTGGGTGTGAAGCAAGGCACAACGTGCACCAGAAGCCCGTGGGAGTAGAGCAGCTGAAAGCATGCTGCTTCTCAAACGCGCTTACTGACTCATTTCCAATATTACAAACATTGGACAGTAATCATCTGTGCAACTCAAAACTCGCCGAACCAAGTATTCAGTTGCTACAAGTTCTTTGCTAATTGAGCGGGATATTTCTGCATCAAATTACGTCTGTACTATTGGTTCTCCTCGACACACAAACTGCGATGCGGCGATTGAAGTCAACTGTAAGTGGATTCGGAATGACATCACAGCCTTTCGTGCTTATTACACACTGGCACCATAGCCTGCAAACTTCATCCTGCTATAGACACCTTAGCTTGCATTTATTAGTCTGCAGGTTTCACACTGCAACAGACAGACTGTAAACTTCATCCTGCTTTAGACACCTTAGCTTGCATTTATAAGTCTGCAGGCTTCACACTGCAATAGACAGACTGCAAACTTCATCCTGCTTTAAACACCTTAGCTTGCATTTATTAGTCTGCAGGCTTCACACGGCAACAGACAGACTGCAAACTTCATCCTGCTTTAGACACCTTAGCTTGCATTTATTAGTCTGCAGGCTTCACACTGCAATAGACAGACTGCAAACTTCATCCTGCTTTAAACACCTTAGCTTGCATTTATTAGTCTGCAGGCTTCACACTGCAACAGACAGACTGCAAACTTCATCCTGCTTTAGACACCTTAGCTTGCATTTATTAGTCTGCAGGCTTCACAATGCAACAAACATCCTAGCCTGCATTACAGACTGCCGACTTCATACTGCCTTGGATACCATGGCTTGTAATACTGCCTTCTAATTACATATTGCCGCAAACCCTCCAGCGTATGTTACCAACAGCAAATTTCCTACGGCAACAAACACCCAAGGGTGCATTACACCTGCATACTACCCACTTTTAGACACCCTAGTGTGCTTTACACCTGCATACTACCCACTTCTAGACACCCTAGTATGTTTTACACCTGCATACTACCCACTTCTAGACACCCTAGTATGTTTTACACCTGCATACTACCCACTTCTAGACACCCTAGTATGCTTTACACCTGCATACTACCCACTTCTAGATACCCTAGTATGCTTTACACTTGCATACTACCCACTTCTAGACACCCTAGTATGCCTTACACTTGCATACTACCCACTTCTAGACACCCTAGTGTGTTTTACAGCTGCAAACTACCCACTTCTAGACACCCTAGTGTGCTTTACACCTGCACACTACCCACTTCTAGACACCCTAGTGTGTTTTACACCTGCACACTACCCACTTCTAGACACCCTAGTGTGTTTTAAAGCTGCACACTACCCACTTCTAGACACCCTAGTGTGTTTTACAGCTGCATAGTACCCACTTCTAGACACCCTAGTGTGCTTTACACCTGCATACTACCCACTTCTAGACACCCTAGTGTGTTTTACAGCTGCATACTACCCACTTCTAGACACTCTAGTATGCTTTACACCTGCACACTACCCACTTCTAGACACCCTCGTATGCTTTACACCTTCATACTACCCTCTTTTAGACACCCTAGTGTGCTTTTCAGCCTACACACTCACTACTACCATAGACACCTAAGTGTGCTTTACAGCCTACACAGTGCCTACTACCATATAAACCAAAGCGTTTTTTTTTTCAGCCTACACACACTTACTACTATCATAGACACCCAAGTGTGCTTTGCAGCCTACACACTACCTACTACCAGAAGACACTCTAGCCTTCTTTGAAGCCCGCTGACCATACACTGGCTCAGACACCTTAGCCTGCATTATAGTATGCAGACTGCCATAAACACCCTAACCTGCATTGCAAACTGCACACTGCCGTAGATACCGTAGCCTGCATTGCAGGTGTAGACTACACGCTGCTACAGACACTACAGCTTGCATTACAGCCTGCATAATACACACTGGCATCGACGCCCAAGCCTGCATGATAGCCAGCAGACTACTCGCTGTCACCGACACCCTCTCCTACAGAATACACGCTGCCATATACACACTACACTGCATTGCAGACGGCAGGGTGCACACTGTCATGACACCCTAGCCCACAGTAGAACTTGCGGATCGCACGCCGCCACACACTTTACCTGCATTATAGCCTGCGGAATGCACACTGCAATAGACACCCTTGTCTGCATTACAGATAACGCAATGCTAATAAGCGATAGCCTGAATTACAGCCTGTAGACTACACATGGCCAATACGCGATAGCCTGTAGACTAAACGCGGCCAATACGCGATAGCCTGTAGACTACACATGGCCAATACGCGATAGCCTGTAGACTACACATGGCCAATACGCGATAGCCTGTAGACTACACATGGCCAATACGCGATAGCCTGTAGACTAAACGCGGCCAATACGCGATAGCCTGTAGACTAAACGCGGCCAATACGCGATAGCCTGTAGACTAAACGCGGCCAATACGCGATAGCCTGTAG